>CM034151.1:201475857-201486202 GCA_019776745.2 Taxus chinensis
GAGGACACGACAGGCACAAAAGATTGAGAGAGTGTGAAGGTACGATCCAAGAAATTGCAACAGATGAAGATCCAACTAGACTGGGGTACCTAGAAGAGGAATGGGGCACCTATGGGTGCCCTGGTATACAGTGTGGGTGCTATACTCTGCAAAAATACCCATGATTGGAATATTGGAATGTCACTATATCTTCACAATGGCTTGATCCTTGTCGCAGTAACTTCGCTTATGTCATTTTAAACCTGTAATAAAGATCTACCTACAAAACCCCATACAAAGCATCAAATTATTAAAAAAGAAAGATGCAATTAAGGGGTTGGATTGACCTTAGCTTCCACAATGGTGGACTTACAACTAATCTTTGCACTACATTCTAGACCTAATTTAGTTTTATGTGCTTGTGTGTGCAATTGTGTGCCTAGGTTTCCCTAGCATCAATGACACTAAGATAGGGGGCAATAGCTAGATGTAAAATGAAAATTGTGGATGGAATAGAATGAATAAAACCCTTCCTATTTAGTGTGTGTGATGCAATGATGCCCAAATTCATCCTCTTACCTTAGTAGATAACTAAATCTTTGATAGTAGATAGTTTTCCCCTAAGATATTATGTTATGTTTATATAGGGATCTCTTGCTCAAATTTCAACACTAATGACTTCACATGCCAACTAGTACCTAGGGGAATGAATAGGGAAAATAAAAAAGACCGACCTCGAAACTCTAAATTAGACGCAAATGCTACCACAACTAGGGAACCTAAAATTAAGGACCGGGGCACCCATGTGCACCCCAGTACTACCCTAGGCACCCTAATCAAAGACTAGAGATGACAAATGAAAAAATAATGACAACTGAGACTCCCTGAAAAATGACCAGAATTGTGTAAACAACTGACAATTGTGTAAGGAAAATGAAAATGATGATTAACTAACTAAAAACAAGACTAGGGGATAGGTCCTTAGTGAATACTTTTTTAACATGAATTCCATATATAATATAACATATTTGGTAGTATAAATGTAATAGCAAGTGTGTGATTTTGTGACTATATTTGTCCCCACTTTATGTTGGTGAGCGAAAAGCTCATTAACAGAAAGTAGATACAGATGCATACCTGAGAGGAATCCAAAGAAGCTTGTGTTGTAGTAGAACACAAATATGTGGTAGTAAAAGTGTTCTGAAAGAACCATATAGTATATTGAACCATGGATCAACATGTTGATCCACAAAATGTAGTAAAAAGTGTAATATCGTGATGAAGTGTACTAAATAAGAGTGATGATAGAAATGTTAGATGATTTATGATTTCAAATGCGTATAATGATGATAAGATGGGAAAGTTAGTGATATTTTCCCGACCCAAACGCGTGTATACGAATGAATGACTGAAGGATTTGGGCATCCTACCACCAAAATAAGAGTGTATGGAGAAAATTGTGTTATTCTCCAATCTCTAACTACATCCTCAAGGTCTACCTGCTGCAGACGGACTTAGATCAAAGATTAGTGGTTTTTTGGATCCAAATAATTTTGATCAAACAGTTGACCCATATAGGAGTGGTATATGAAGGGAACTCTTGGCCCCACTCCACAGGTGTCACCGCAATGTGATGGCTTCCAAGTTAGGTCATCTACAAGCAAACACGAAATGGATGATGAATTCCAAGTTAGGTCATCTAAAAAAAAATGTGAAATAGATAGATTAAATTCCCATGTTAGGTCATATGGGAAAGTGATGGATATAACTCCCAAGTTAGGTCATCTAGGAGGTTGCACATAACTCCCAAGTTAGGTCATCAGGGACGCCGATTGTGTTGAATTTGTATTGATTGAATGATGGTTGTTAGAGATTTGAACTTGTTAATAGATTGATTTGATTTATTTCTCATAGAGATATTTTACACTAGTTATCCCCAGGTTAGGTCAGTAGGAGGAATTAATAGAAACTGGTGAATGATTGTTTACAAATATTTTTAATCACTTATTTCCCCTAGGTTAGGTCATTAGGGAGAAAGTGATGAAACTGTAGACACCAGTTTTTGGTATCATTCCTCCCCTTCACCATGTGTTTTATCTCCTTCATTAGGCTCACCCATCTAAATCCCTCCCCCCCCCCAATTTGAATAAATCATATTTCCCACAAAAAATACATATTCAATTAATCAATCTTAATTGGTTAATTAATCCCCTTTTAAATACCTAAACCTCGTTATATGCTAATATCTAAATATTCCAAATTAAGTCATATCACCCCACCTAATAATTAAATACTCCAAAATCATTCAAATCATGAGCCCCACTCATTATTTAAATAATCCATAATAATCCTTATCAAATCCATTATTTCACCTAATCACTCAAATCATGTCCCCCCCCCCACTCACTTAACTAGGGTTACTTTGTCAAACCTAGGTTACCTAGTATCCCCTAAACTAACCCCATCTCCAAGCTATAAATACATGCCTTTCCCCACTCTTTCGAACAAGTCAAAAGTGATAGAAAACCTTAAACATTATAGCCCCTCGCTTATCAAAATTTCATCATAGTGCCCTTGTGATGCCACTTGTATCACCATAATACCATCCTCATGCCCTTATGATTCTCTTGGTTTGGTTTATTCTTCATTTACTTGGATCTGATCAGTAGCTCCTCTATACATCAACATTTTCAGGTTCTGTTATTGATCAGTTTTTGCATGTTATTCATTTATCTTTCATTTAATATTATCAAATGGGGGTTGACATCCGCATAAGGAAGCTCATGCTTCTTGGAACTGGTTTTTCCAGGCAGCCCCCGCATATACCATCTAATCTATTTTCCTCTTAGTTACCTCTATTTTTAGAGTCTATCCAGCTCACAGTGAGGACATTCACTTTGTGCCCGTCCATTTGCATCCATAAACTCTACAGGTACCCTAAACCCCACATCTTTGAGGTTGCTTGATTTTCTTTATTATCTAGCTCACTAATATGGACAAGGATGAAGAAAACTTGATCAACATTCTGGCACACCTAGTGGGACTATTACACGAGTTATTATCGGTATTTTTGCAACTCGTTTCTTTATCTATCATTTTCCTATTAGTGTTCATTTTTATAGTTTCATTTTTGTTTCATATGGTATATTGTGTTTAACGTTGACATTATGGGAAGTATTATTTCTCTGTGTTGTCTTAGGGTGTTTGTGCAGGTTTTGGTAGCTGTGGATATGTCATTTGCGTCACCGCAGACTCTTGATGTTTGGTTGTTTTGTGTTAATTACCCTTTTGAGTCATCATTTTAATAATTTCTTGCAGGATTCTTGCATTCTTCTGGTGGTGACATTATTCTTGTCATTTTATAGTTTATATTAGCTTAGTTTGTTGTTCTCAAAAATAATTAATTTATTGGTTACATTTGTGGGTTACATTAGTTTTCTTGGTTTATGGTACTCTAGTTTGTTTTTTCTTTATCATTAATGTAACACATTTTTTTATTATTTTTAGATAATAATAATAATAATAATAATAAAATGAAAAAAACAAAAAAACACAAAGACCATCTCAGTCTACACTACACTACCCTCTCATCTCCTCTCTCCCCCAGCTTAGCCAGCTTGGACAAGCTGCCCCATCTCCTTCTATCCAACTTCACTCCCTACCCCATACATTGACTCAAATCTCATTCCCCCCATCCTAGGCCACTTGGCCATGTATCTACCTAAGCTCCCACTTTCGACTCCCTCCACGTCAATCCCCGGCCCCTGAGCTCCACACCATCTCTCCCAACCATCAACCTACCTAGACTTTTTATCGACACAAAATCTATCCTTCACTCTCCAATTTCAACTCTTCCCCACCTCCCTCGACTTCTAAACTCTTTATATCCCTATCCTGAACCCTTGTCACATCCCAAGCTCTCACCTTGCACCCCTCACTGCATAGCTCGTACCTAGTCCACAACATCTCGTCCCTAACCGCTCTTCCTAACCCTCTCAAGCAATTCATCCTACCCCGAGCTATTCTTCATCCTCACACCCAACTCACCATCCAACTTCTTGAAATCATGTTCCCATCCCATGTTCCCAACTCCCAACACCTGACTCTGATCAAGCTTCCCTCATGTTGCGCCAACTAAATGGGATCACACCTGGGCTTTCTTCAAAAAATGTATCAATGCACTGATGATCCATACTGCACCAACTTGATGACTTGGACCGAGATGCATCCTCCTTACTCGCATTTTGAATAGCCATTGGGCTTGTTCATTGGCTTGATGAGCCACCCGTTTCATTGCCCTGCTATTGATTGAAATTTGACCACTCTAAACTTCCACAACCCCTCACCGAGTGACTCAGCTATGTCCCATAAGTAACCCAATAGATACCACACAAAGATCAACTCGTCACCCTTAGCATGATCTTTCTTGATCTCTTTTTCACTTCAGCTAACAATCATCGCTGGCTCACCAAAATTGTCCACACCAGTCACCGACCTTCCATAGGCTCACCACCGAGTCCATACCCAACAATTATCCAACCTCATCCTCTTCATCTCTCCCTAACACCCTACCCCTGACTCTGTGTACACTCATATCTTTCCACCTCGGCCATACACCTCCCACACACCTTGGTCACCCCACCCTACTCCCGCAATTCCTCAAGCCAACCTTATTTTATCACATCCACCCAGTTGTAATCCACTTCATACTTGGCCATCACATCAACCAACCAACCCATTTCCACTACACATCGACCAACTGCCCATTTACAATTACAATCACCAAACTGACCATTTTCCAATCCAAATCAGCCAACCGACCCATTTACCAAATTGTTTGACTTTCATCACCAACTTTTGAGTACATTGTTTTAGTCTTCGATTTTTACTATTATGTAGTCTTGCATTTCTATCATTTCCCTAGTCTATGTTTTTCTAGAAATTATATTAGTCTCAATCCCTCGCCATTTGTCTACATCATTTATTTTTTCTATAATAATCTTTCATTTAGATAAGTCTTACATTTATCCCGTAATTCATTTCTTTCATCTATATCGGTCTAACCTTTTCATTAGTCTATACCAATCTATATATTAGTTTACATTATTTATATTGTGCTTATTTGCATTTACTCTGTGAGTATCTCCTTTATGTCACCTATCGTATATATTGTAAATCATTTCATTAGTCTATAATGTGTGTCTTTTATCATTTATATTAGATATCATTCCCTATTGTCACTATTCATTTCTTTAGCTTTAGTCTTCACTTTCATTGTTTTCTTAATTTATAATCACTAGTTTGTCATTTCTGATCCCTTAATTTGTTTGTTGTCCTTATATTATTTCTTGTCTATCATTTAGATTTCAAAGCTTGTTTAATATCGTTGCATTTGAACGTTGGACTACATTTTTTATTTTTGTTTAATCATTTTTTATTTTTCTTCATAAGACCTTCTTTCACACACATTAGATCTTTTACTTATATTTACCATAATTCTTATTATCATGTTAACTAATTGTCTTATTTTCTTTTACAGGTGACCAATCCGCAATTCCACCCACCTCATTTTGTTGTCAAAGACATATTTTTTTATAACATTCACTACACTCCATCGAGATCTCTAGCAATACCACTCACAGTGATTGGTTCTTCTTTAGAGTCTTTCACCATTTTCTCAATACTACATATCTCTTTACAACACTCATGTTGTCATCTAGCCCCCCTTTTGGTCCCTTTCATCTACATGTTCTTTTCATTTTCTCATTATTTTTTTGAGAAGCTAATTGTAACTCGTCACGTGTATTCTCTTCTCTTATACTTATCTGAAGCAATCTTGAGAATCAGAAACACGACTGTGGTATCCTACATCATTGTATTTTAGTTATCGTAGAGAACTACTAACCTATTTTGTAGGATCATTGACTGCATAGTAGTTAATTTAATTTTTAATCAACATACTCACATTGATAGCTCCATACTCTTTCTGGTATTTCTATCGCACTGACTATGCAAATAGTCTACATTGCTAGTTTTCTTGCAACATGATCACTTGGAGCATACTCTTTCTTTCCTCAACTTTCCGCCAGATAAAAAGGAAAAGCGCTATACAGATATTCCTCATTTTACCTATTTGATCCTTTTGCATCACAACTCCCTTTTCCTATGTGTGTCCTCATTGAAATATAACATATGGATTTGGGTTAATAAATAAATTTTCTCTTATGTATCCTACTTACTCACATAGTTTAAATAGGGGTTTAATACTTTGCATCTCACATATCTTATCACACACATCCTAAAACTTCACAAACCAATTAACACATCGAAACATTTGTTTCTCCTGGTTCAATGATTAGGATTTGATCACCCAACAGGAAACCGTTGCAGATATTTCCCAGCCACAACTTACCTAAAACCAAATAAATTTTCCTTCTTCTAGGTCCTCTTACAGCCATCCCATCTTTCTTTTCACACTTTTTCTTAATAAAAAAAGGAAAAAAAAAGAACTGTTTTCCCAACTTGCCTAGTTTAGTTAGCATAAAAGTTGCATTTTTTTCATGCCCATAATTACTCGTTCAGACACTAAGAAAATGGAACACAACTCTTCATTTGAACGAACATCCACTGCAGCATCTTCCTTATCCCTACCGTTGATTACCTCTTTCATGGGCACTAAACCTCTCATCAACGTTTCTCACCAAGGACTCCTTGTTCACACTTCAACCTTAGATGAGACCAATTATTTCTTATACCATCAATCAATCCTGTCTAGGCCAGCCACCCCACCATCCATTAGATCGGAACCTTTTGGCCTTCCTATCGTTCCTCATGGTGATGTAGAGTTTCAACAAATTATTGATGCCAATCTGGTGGCTCTCTAAGACTATCTCCTTAGGAAATCCATTCATCTTCCCCCAGATGGTCCACCACTTTAGCAAATTAATTCCTATCAAACCAATCCCAAAACTACCCAATTTATGGTAAACAAACTTTGTACAACTCAACATGACTTGGCTTTGTCTTCTACCAATCCCCCATCCCACTAAACTACTCACCTAGTCACACCCATTCCTTCCAATATTCCTCCAATCAATATAACCATTTTAACTACTGTTTCTATCACCTCTTTCGCTATGACTATCACTAATTCCCCTATCCACCATGCCCACACATCACATATCCTATCTAAACAACATGCTCCTCTCACATCACACATGCATGTCATTACTTCCCAACCCCTTCCTACGGGTCCTTTACATTATTCAGTGTCTTGCCCATTCCATCAACCTATATACACCCACATCCCCATTCAGCAATTTCCACAACAACCAACCCGGTCCCAACAATCATACCATGTCCCCATTTCTCAAAAAAAAATATTTCAATAGCCACCCCTTCAATCACAACCCATGGTTCACACTCACCCCTATCAAATTCCTCAAACACCCATGCATCCACAAATCCAGCAACAAACTCAAATGGCCACTTCTTACATGCAACCACCACCTCTCCACCCCCAAGAGAATATTCCAAATGATCCCATACATGATCTTGTGAAAAGGATACCCAACCACAAAGCTATTACTTTAGTAACCAAATCTTCATTATCATATGAAAAAATTTAACAAGCCTATTCACCCATCTATACCAATTAAATTATATCCTTTACACTGGGAATTGCCAGAATTCTTCAAGTTTAACAACAAAGAGGATCCACAAAAACATATTTGTACGTTCATACATGTGTGCTACCTTATTGCACATGATCAAGAATTCATGCTTCACAACTTCTCCAAGTCCTTAGTCGGTCCCACACTAGACTGGTACAATAGTATCCCATAATATTATATATTATCATTCACCCAGCTTGCGCAACTATTTTTAAAACACTTTTTGATTAACATCACACATAAAATAACTATCAATGATATATATACCATTCCATAGTTTTAGGAAGAATCCATCATAGATTTTGTCACATGCTAGTGTGGCATTATAAACCAATTATCCTTCCCTTTTCCGCAAACTGATATCATCAAGATCTTCTCATGTTCGTGTGTGAAGCATATATCTTCCACTTTACAAATCTAATTGTTTCAAAATTTTGACGAAGCCTTCACCATGGACCACAAACTTGAAACACATGCCCTTGAGCAAGGTCATTTAAAATTAAAATCAAATAAACCTAAACATGAATTTACCAAGTCCTCTATATAAAATGACAAATCAAAGGTAGCGGCCAATGTTGTGATCATTAAATCATCTTCCCCACCTACTTCCAGTGTGTGGCCTCAATAAAGAGCCCCTATACAAATGCCCAACTATACTCCCCTTAGAGAATCGTATAGTTCAATATTTGACAAAATGATGGCAGTTAACCTTATCACTCTTCCTCCTATCCAGCCACTTGATGAATCAAGACCAAAAATTACATAGTATCATGAAGATCATTACTGTAAACATCACCAAGTCTAAGGATGTGATATAAAGAGGTGTCAAACCTTCAAAGATCCAATATAAAGATTCATTAATCAGGGAAATCTTCAAGTGGAAAATACTAATGCATCCCTTAACCAACTACTTGACATCTTTAAACAACCATTCCCTAACCATCCACCAAAAATTCAAGCCACCACTTCTTCTACATCTCAGGAAACCAACTCTCATACTATAAACACTTTGAACACTCTGAATCAAGATCCTATCTCATCCACAGATTCACCATCTTCATCAAGCATCACATCCACCTCTCTAAAAAAAATTCCTCTATCCACAAGTTCATCAACATTTATTCCCATATCCACACCAATCATACCTACATCTATCTTGACATATTTTCCCACACCCATACCTACTTTCATACATATTATATCTTCCCCATTCACAACTATATCAATGATGCCCCTTGAATAATTTATAAAACAGCCATCCCAATCTCGTTCTACACCCACCATTGATCCAACACCTATATCTACTCCTTTATCTATCACTCCTACTTCATCACTTGTCACATCCAATTTTTTAGGTTTGACTACCTTATCTGCATCCATTCCACCTTTACCCATTGTACCTTCCTTAGCATCAATCCTAGTTCCTATTTCCGCACTCTTACCCACACCCAATACATTAACTATTATGACCACATCTACATCACCTTATTCTTCTACATCACTTTCATCACTTGAAGAATTTTGGAAAGAACTTCAACTTGCAATAAATTTAAGTTATATTGTCGTCTCTTCTACATAATCAGACGCCTTCATATCAAACCAATATTTTCTTCCTTTTTACATCATCATGTAAAGACTACTCCCTCCACCTGTATCAACCACAATACCATCTTTGGACCCTCCAGTAGATATTTTTTTCATTCCTCCCAAGGGTGTCTCTTCACAAACAATATCTACACCCCTTGACACATTTCCTCAATTTCCTCTTTCATGCCCTCACAAAAAAGTAGAGCTTACTTCCCCTGAGACCAATCCTCCTAAAGCCACATCATCATTATCATCTATTTTGGGACCCCTCCTTCCATCATATTATTATATTTTGGGACCACCCCCTTCATCATCTTCTTCTATTTTAGGATCATCACATTCATTGAAAACCTTCACCACTAATAAAAAACACAATGATGACCTCTTTCTAAACTACCTCCCAAAACTGAGTCTAGGTCATCCACATCATCAACCAATATTCCAAAAAAAACATAGTTGGCCCCATCCTCCTCTAAATCTAAGATAGTATCCAAGGATCTCATCACATAACCTCACACCAAACCATCATTAAATTCATCACAAAACCTTTCACCTATAGCCACATCATCACCTATTCCCTTGAGATATTAAACTACACTATTTTACCAATTTCTCTAGGCCTCGGAAATCACCCTCCCACCAATTAAACCCTTCAAACCAAGTGCACCAAAACCCTCATGGTTTGACTCTAACCTTATTTTTACATACAACCGTGCACTAGGGCATGATATTAAACACTGTAGAGCCCTTCAAACCATCATACACAACATTATCAATGAGAATGATCTCCTTGGTGAGGGAGAACCAACTCTTCCACTGAACCAATCAACTCCCTTTCCCAACGTGCATCTTCCAGAACATCTAAGCCAACCCTTTCATCAGGGACTCTTTCCAACATGCTACCACCAATAGATGATACATCCAAGGACATCACCACCCTCTCACCAAAATAAAATACACCCAAGGACATCACCAGCTTGCCACCAAAAGATGATGTTCCTAGGGATGGTTCCCCTTTTTTTATCAACGTTGTTTTGATAACCACCCGTTATGGACCACATAACCATAAATCCACCACACAACTTAAGCCAAATACCTTTTTGTTA
>CM034151.1:201486702-201531419 GCA_019776745.2 Taxus chinensis
ATGTTAGGAACAATTAAGGGTGTAAAGAGGGATTTGGGTGGGTTGAATGTCTAGGAAGGGAAAAAGTAGGGTTGGAAAGTCAGGGCGGGTGGTGCAACAGTGACCAACGTTGGTGGGTAGTGACCAGTACCAGTCACAAGAACAATGACCGGTGCCAATCAAGTGGAAACCGTGGTCAGTCAGGCGAGACCGTGGGTGGTCAGGAGAGAATTGGGGTGGATGGGTTTGGGTAGGATTGGGTGAGGGTTAGTGTAGATAGGTAGGGTAGATGGGTTTGGGTAGGTAGGTAGGGTAGAGGGGTTTTGGTAGTCATGGGTGAAAATAAGGTAAATTGGGAAGGTGGACTAATATATTGCTTTTGTGGGATGCAGGCCTGAGATGAGCTGCATATGAGGACCTAGGTGCCACCCTTGTTATTGATAGTATGGGAAATCATGATGCAGGAAGAGTGGTAGTATGTGGTAGAGGTGGGATTAATAGGCATGCGGCGCTACTGGCATGTAGTTCGAGAAGTGATTCTTATGGCTACCCTCATTGATAGATGGGACTCAGAAACCAACACCTTCCATTTTCTAACGGGTGAGATGACGATCACCCTGGAGAACATCTACAGGATCCTATGGTTATCCATATTGGGGGCCCAGGTTTATTTCATCTCTTCAGAGACATCTGAGGAGATATTGGCACCCATTTTTGGTGATGGTGTAGCGGACCTGACATTCCATAGCGCTAGCCTGAGCTATGGAGTAATGTATAGATCTCATCCAGAGGAGATGAGGTTAGTTGTACTCATGATGGAGGTAGTGTGCTGCTTCACACTACCGGATGAAGAGGGAGAGTGATTCCTGAGATCACTAATGGCAGTCCTCCATGATATGATGATACAGTGGACATAGTTCACATGGGCACCTGCATTGCTGATGCAGGTTTATAGAGAGCGATGGGCCTATGGGTGACTGTGGAGATTCAGCATCTGCTCTGTCATATTACTGCATTGTTGGGGATAAGAGCACATTGTTTGTGTTTGACCAATGGGGATGCCCCGGGTAGATGCATTCCCACGGAGAGTTTTGAGAGTGGGGTACAGGTAGTGGGTACCAGCCATGGGAGAGGCCCGAGGTGCTAGAGATACTCATGATGTAGCTTACTACAAGAGGTTGTTGGAGAGGTTTCCCGGAGTGGACATCATTTGGAGGCCATATGTGAGCTTCCCCCCATACAGACAGATGGCCACGGAGCTAGCTGGGCTACATATACATTTGTGGATAGAGGGGAGGAGAGTGGGAGAGCATGAGTGGATACCCGTAGAGAGGGTTAGATGCCAGTTTGGATTAGTCCAAGGTGTACCACCTCCATTCCCTAAGTACATGAGAGATGATGTGGAGAGACCTATGTCTCCACCATGACCCACAGTGCCAACTGGGCAAGAGAAGCAGCCAGTAGACACCTAGATTGATGATGCTAGGGTTACAGATTGGTACATGCAGTGGTGGGTAGTATAGCTAAAAGTTGTACCACCGAGGACAGGGCAACAAGACTTAGCCACCATCAGAGTTTAGAGATACGCCCTACAGGGGTAGGTGGCTACTTTGGTGACGTAGCTTGGGATCATGCAGGGGCATCTAACAGATACAAAGGCACAGGTTGCCACATTACAGGCCTAGATAGTAACGCTGCAAGCTCAAGTAGGGTAGGGACAGGTACCTACACAGGCGGAGGTAGGGGGAGATGGAGAGTGAGATAGAGAGGAGGTACGCAGAGATAGAGGGGAGATAGCCACTCTACAGGAACAGGTATAGGCTTTATAGGGCCAGTTGGCCACAACGCAGGGGTATGTTACGGGTTTGTAGGGCTAGCTGACAGCAGCACATGCACAAATTACTACCCTGCAAGCCCAGATATAGGCATAGGCACAAACTCCAGGGCCAACTTAGGCTCTAGCACCAACACAGGGCTCAATGCAGCTTCAGGGACAGGGTCCCATTATATAGGTACCCACGCAAGTAGCACGACCCATGGAACCTCCATAGATAGTGCCCATGGCTAGGTTCAGAGATTCCCTAGGAGAGGCATGGTATTACCAGGATCATTTGTTTGTTATCGGGCTAGATGTGACCTCCTATCCCGAGTAGAGAGCACAGTAGGCCTCTAGTGAGAGTACCAGATCCCGCACTCAGAGTGTGGAGAGTACAGGGGGCCGGCGAGCCCATGGACAAGGTCGTGGTGAGGTCACTAGTGTGCAAAGGCCATCCCTAGGTGAGGGGCCATAAGCAGGAGGTGAGGTAGGTGCCGGGCCCCAGATAGGTGCAGCAAAGGGGTCAGGAGAGACACAATGACTTGCTATGGACCGGCCTATGTGTTGTGTCATTTTTGTAGGTATTATATATGAGACCGGCCTTCGTGCTGAAGAGATTTTGTAGTGATTATTGTGTTGGACATGATACTAGCCTGCATTCCAAAGAATTTTGTATTGATTCATTCATTCTTTTGTATATATGAGACCGCCTATGTGCCAACATTTTTTTGAGATGATGGCTATGATGAGACGAGCATGTATTTTGAGATACATAGTTATGGATTTATATGATGAGATACATGGTATTTTGTGATGTGTTGATGTGTATATGAGATATTGGTTTATGGCTTGTGTTAGATAAGATGTGGATTTGTTACTTTGTATTAGATGAGATATGGGTTTGTTGGTTTGATATGGGTGGAAATTAGGTGAGTTAGGCATGATGGAGTCAGGTCAGTTTAGGCATGGATCGAGTCAGGCTGGTTAGGCATGGATGAGTTAGGTTATAGGCATGGTTGAATTAGGTTGGGAATAGGCATGGATTGAGTCAAGTGATAGGCATGGATTGAGTCAGGTTGGTTTAGGCATGGATTGAGTCAGGTTGGTTTAGGCATGGATGGAGTCAGGTTGATTTAGGTATGGTGGATTCAGGTTGGTCTAGGCATGGATGTTCATTTCGGTATTTTAATAACAAATGGCAATGTAAATGCATGAGATGGTGTAAAATATGGAAAATACTGATTAGTATGAAAAATTGAAATAATATAAGTGGTATATGGTTTAGATGTCGAGATTTTTGATATGAATAGGAAATCAGGTACAGGTGGGGAAAATGGTTAGGGTAAAGAGTTGTTGAGCTAACCTTCTAGGGTCCCATGCCCTAGAAGTGCTGCCTACATAGTCCCAGTGAAAACGGACCTCAATTCGATGTATTTATTCCATAAGCTAGGGAAGAATGTGATAAGATAGGAGAATAGGTAGTGAGGTTGATAGTTAGGTTGGATTCAAGGTCATAGGTATGATTAGGTCAAGTTCAATGAGGTTAGGTGGAATATAGGTAGATAGGTATGGGTGATTTTAGGTCGATAGGTAGTGTGGATTCTAGGCCATATGTATGATTAGGTCAAGGTCGATTAGGTTAGGTGGAATATAGGTAGATAGGTATGGGTGATTTTAGGGTGATAGGTGTGAGAAGAAAATCCCAAAAGACAGGTATTGAGGGTGTAGTTCTATATAGGAAGATCAAAAGGTAATGAAGAAGAGAAAAGATAAGAGGGGGTAAGAAAGCCACCCTATTGGCAAGGATCAAAACGTATGAAGCACCTCTATAGATACGCTAGTGAACGTAAGACCCTAAAGACATTGCATGATTGATTACTCTAAAGGTGAAGAATAGTCACAGAATTGCCAAATGTTGTACGTTTAGCAAAGTCCCTTGAGGCAATATGAGGTGAAAAGACAATGGGTAAGGAGGTGAAGGTAAGTGGGTCATAAAATGGGAGGTAAAATGCCTCAGGCAACAGAGCCAAGATCACAATAGGCAAGTCCATGACGAAAAAGGTTACTTTTCTTTTTATTTTCTTTTTTTGACTTTTTATATAGAATGATTGATGTGGGAAGTCTATATGGGATGAGTATATGTCTCCTTAAAGTTTTCGTGAAGCTGATCAATGTGGGAAGCTTCTGAATTTTTATTTTTGAGAAAAATAGTCTTCTTCTTTTTTGATAGACTATGTAGAGAGTTGCAAGCTTTTTATAGCTATCCTTTGAGGGAGCAGTCTACTTATTGCAACAATTGAAGGTGGAATATGTCCTTTTGAGGGATTCATCTTTGATATTGGAAGTTTGACTCAAAGATTTGATCCCTTATATTGGAAGATGTCCTTCTGAGGGATTCATCTTTTTTTTTGCTTTTAACTCATGGACGAGACTATAACAAAGCATTTGGTTCTTGTTGAGAAGGCAAGGGTGAATGACCATGGGATCTCATCTAAAAGAAGACAAAAAGTATCCATGAGAATCATGCCATGTGCAGAGCCGTGGTGCACAAATTTAAGATAAGGCAAAAGGGTGACGGGTAATCACATGATTCTTGTTTAGTCATTGGAGATGAGGTGTGGAAAATAAAAAAGGTAAATGGCGCTCAAGGGATGAGCATAAAGTAGATAAATAGTGATGTAGGACTAGAAGTCAATAGTAGAATAGTTGAAGATGCAAGGCATTGAGGGGCTCAGGTTCGGGCTTACCATCAAGTGAAGACAAGCGATAAGCACATGATCCATAGTCATGGGTCACAATGTATGGTCCAAGCCACTTAGGAGAAAATTTTCCCCGTTTGTTTCTTTTCTTTGGTTACATGTTGATTTTCCTTTAGGATGAGATCACTGACCTTAAAAGTGTGTTCATGGACATTTTTTTCATAGGCATACTTGATGCATTTTTTGTAGACTTGGGGATGGTCAAGAGTGTGAAGATGGCATTCGTCTAATAACTCAAGTTGTGTTAAACGGTCTTAGAAAAATTCATCATCAGTAAGCATATCTTGAAGAGAGATACAGAGAGATGGGATCTAGACTTCGAGAGGCAAAACAGCCTTGGTACTGTAGACAAGAGAAAAGGGAGTGGCAGCGGTGGAAGTGCAAATACTAGTATGGTATGCCCAAAGAGCAAAAGGAATGTGCATATGCCAATCCTTCCCAATATCGTTAACCACTTTCATGAGAATTTTGTTTAGGGTTTTTTTGGTGGATTTGATTTGGCCATTGGTTTATGGGTAATATGGTGAGGAGAAGCTAAGTTGGATACCAAATGCATCGCAAAGTTTTTGTAGAGTTTTGTTTTTGAAATTTTTTCCATTATCGATGATAAGGCGATGTGGAACACCGAAGCGAAAAATAATGTGATGATTGATGAACTCACATATTTTCTCAGCTTTAGTGGAGATAAGGGGTACAACTTTAACACATTTGGTGTAGTATTCGGTAGCGGTGATGATCCATTGATGCCTTAGGGAAGAGTGAGGATTGATTTCTCTGACAAGATCTAAACCCCATTGAGAGAAGGGCCAAAGGTCACGAGTGACCTATAAGGCATGACTAGGTGTATGATGAAGATTGGCATGTTGTTGGCACTTTACATAACTCTTAACGTAGTCGCAAAAATCATGATTGAGGGTCGGCCAATAATAGCCTAGGCGAAGAATGCGCTTAGCAATAGCAAGGCCACTGAAGTGACCTCCACATATGCCATTGTGAACTTCTTTAATGGTATAGGGGATTTCAGAGCTGGTGAGGCATTGTAAGAGAATACCATCAAATCCTTGTTTATAGAGAAGGCCACCCATGATGACATAACGAGAGGAATTCTTGAGAAAGGCCCGTTGTCCATTACGTGTGAGATCAGCAAGCAATATAGAAAGGGAAAGGTAGTCCGCAAGCTGCTTATACCAAAGGTCTTGTGTGTTTAGTGGGGTAGTTTGGATGAGGTTAACACAACAATATTTATAAGAAGGTCTTGGTATTTTTTTTACGGTAACAAAGATGTCTGAATCGGCAGGTGAAGCGGGTATTTGGGAAGTGAGGCAGGCCATGGTATCTGTGAATTTATTGGTGGATCACGGAATGGTTTGAATTTTATAGTGGTCAAAGGTAGTCAACATGATTCCAACATAATGTTTGTATTCTTGAAGTATTTCATTATGACACTGATAAACACCATTGAATTTTTTTACTACCAGTTGAGAATCACCAAAGATATTAATGGACTTAACCTCTAAGGCATAGGCAGTCATGAGACCTAATACGAGAACTTCGTATTTGGTGATATTGTTAGTGCATTCAAAGTCGAGTTTAAATGATAAGGGCATGGGTTCACCATCAAGAGGAATGAGGATAATGCCTACACCACCCCCACACTGACATTTGGAACCGTTGAAGAATAAGGTCATTTGGTAAGGGTCATCATCTAAAGAGAGGTTAGAAATGGATTCGTCAAGGAAATTAAAGTTTGAAGATTGATTCCCAGAAAGAGGCACATTAGTGAGCTGTTCAGCAATGGCCTGGCCCTTGATATATTTTTGGTGGATGAATTTGAGTTCTAGGTCAACAAGGAACATGAGCCAACGTGCGGCACGTTGATTTTGGTAAAGTTTAGCATACATGAAGTATAAGGGATCAGTGTTGGTCACAACATAGGTTTTGTGGTTGAGTAGGTAATGGCGAAGTTTGGTGGCAATAAAAACTAAGGCTAAGCAAAGTTTTTCAGGGTGAGTGTATCGGGTTTCATAGTCTAGAAGGGTATAGCTTATGTAATAAACTGCCTGTTCCCTATGTTGTTCATCACGATGAGTGAGCATAGCCCCTAAAGAGTAATTAGTAGCAGAGATGTATAGGTAGAAGGGTTGGTCGTCTTTAGGTGGGATGAGCACGGGTGGTTGGAGAAGGTATTTTTTTAACACCTCAAAAGCTTTGTGGTAGTCATCATCCCATTTAAAAGAGACGTCCTTTTTGAGAAGGTGATGAAATGGTTGACAACGCTCGCAGAGTTGGGAAATAAATCGATGAATAAATTACATTTTACCTTGTAGGCTAAGGAGTTGTTTAAGGTTAGTGGGTGGAGGCATTTCTAGAATGGCCTTGACTTTAGTAGGGTCAACTTCTATACTATGTAAGGAAATTATAAATGCCAAGAGCTTTCCTGAGAGAATCGCAAAGACACACTTTTTAGGCTGAAGGTAGATGCAATACTTAATGAGGTGGTCAATGATGGTTTTGATCACAGTGCAAGATTCTCAGTCCTGATGTTTATATTTAGCCAAGAGATCATCCACGTAATCTTCCAATATGCAATGTATGATATCATGGAAGATGTAGGTCATAGCCCACTGATAGGTGGCACCATCATTTTTAAGGTTGAAAGGCATGACTCAATAGTAGAAGGTCCCCCCAAGGGGTAATTACTGTGGTTTTGTGTGGATCCTCTTGGTGCGAGAAATATTTGGTTATAACCTGAGAAACCATCCATAAGTGATAGCATCTCATGACCAGCGGTAAGGTCAACCAACTAGTCAATACCAGGTAGAGGAAAATCATCCTTAGGGAAAGAAAGGTTGAGATCACAGAAATTGGTGCAAATGCGAGGTCCCCCTGTTGCCTTAGTGATAGGGATGATGTTAGAAATCCATTAGGGGTAGTCGATGGGTTAAGATGAAGGAAACTGAGAGAAGGCGTTGAAGTTCTTCTTCGACAAGAAGAGCAATGCGAGGGTGCATTTTCCTCAACTTTTGTTTTATGGGTTTAACGTCAGGAATGGTTACAATATTGTGGACCATGATAGTGGGATCAATGCCAGGCATGTTAGCATAGGACCAAGTGAAATCATGGCTATGATCTTTAAGAAAAGAAGTTAGGACTTCTTGTTCAACAGTATCCAAAGACTGGCCAATCTTGAGAATGTGGGGGTCATCCTGAGTGTGGATGTTGACTTCGATAGTCAATTCATTCAACATTGTTTGCATCTCAGAAGGTAACGATTGGTGAATGTAAGAGTTCTTCAGCACCAAGGTAGGTGAGTATGGATTCATCATCCTGACATTGAATGACATTAATAGGAGTATCATCCCCTATCATGTCAGGATATAAGAAAGGAAGAGAGGAAGGAGCCTCGCCATCACGGTGATAGGTCAGAGGTCCCAAGGAAATGGTATTTATGGGAAAAAAAGGTAGGAGGGATAGATTTAGGATCCATCGACTCCATTGGTGAAGGTGGTGAAGGTGGGGCAGGTGAAGAAGGTGGAGAGAGGTTAATGTCTTCAATGAGTTCAATACGGGGCTTTTTCACCAGTAGTTCGGTAAAACTGATTCCACTACGATCATTGTGTTTACACATGGTACATGTAATAATGGTGTGACGACCTTGTTCCTAAAGGCCAAAACCAAAACCCATATAGGCACAACGGTGTAGGAAATTATGAACAAAGCGGCGATTGGTAAGCGACTGAAGGTCAGCCAAAAAAGGTTGGCTTTGTAATGGTCGTTCGGGTGTGTAAGTGAAAATGTCAAGTCCCCCATAGGTAAGATGGGTATAGAGGTGGCGAGGACCATAAAGGAGATGCTCGCATATGCGGTGATCATATTGAGGATGCTGGTGAAGGTTTCCATACTCTTGTGGAGTAAGGAATGTATTGACATTGTACAGGCGATACTCCCCCATAATGAGGCATTAAAAAACACCTTCCAAGGGATCAGTGGGGTATATATTGGTGGTTGGAATGGAGGAAGTGTTAGAAGCTAGATCGGCAAAGGCATCGATTAGTTGGGAAGCTGAGGTGTGAATGGTAGAAGCAACAATAGCTGTGGGAATAGAAGATTTGGGTGAAGGTGAGGCTTTCAACGGCACTGGTGGATGGGGTCGTGTGTGAAGAATATGTAAGCAGGGAGGTAGATTCCTTAACAGGTACAAGGACATCATTTGGCTAGTAAAGCATGTTGCAGGTTTTGAAAGGTGATGGTTTAGTTGGAATTGTATAGGGACGACCTTCATGTTTGAACTTTACGCATCAGTGCAAAGTGGAAGGAACACAACCCATGGCATGGATCTAGGGTCTGCTAAGCAACAAATTGTATTGAAACTCCCCTTCCAACACATAGAACATCTCACAAATAGTGCGGGGACCCACACGAACATGGATAATGATAATGCCGAGTGTAGAAGTGATAGCATCATTGAATGAATGCGACATGACTGGATGTTTATGCATGCAGTTGTTGGGTATGTGCATTTGTTCGATTGTGTGAGAGGAGATGATGTTAATTCCAGTGCCCCCATCAATTATAACACATCAGATGTGTATATTATCGATATGGATGGAGATGAAAAGTGTAGGATCTGGGTCATCGGTTTGGTGGGGGAAAATTTCATCATCGGAGAAACTAAGGATATCAACTTGGTGAACAGGTGGAGGTGATGAGGTAGATGGCAATTTGGTGAGTGAGGCAACATGATGAGGTGTGATAATATATCCTACAGGTGTGGGATCATTAGGTAAAACCTCAATATATTGAAGGACCTCCATGAGGGCTTGACGATGTGACTCCAAGGTTTGGATGAGATTGTATAAGGACATTTTGAGGGGAGATTGGTGTAGTTGTTTGAGCATGGTGTGATGTTTGATGCCATTAGAAATGGGGTATGCGGGTCCGTAGATAGTTATTTTAGGTATGGGTGCAGATGGTATGTTGGTTATAGGTTTGGTTGGTGGGTCAGTTGCTTTTTCTTTGCCCTTTTGCACATGTGTAGTGACATATACCATGTTGATTTGAGGGAAGGTTTCAAATGGAGAAGGTGTAGGGTAAGTGTTATAACGACATGAAGGGAAAAAACCTACTGGAGGAGAAAATCCTTGTGAGGTCAGTTGGGCACAACGACATTTAGGTGGAGGCATGGCAATTTCTCTGATGCGAACGATGTTAATCTCAAATTTTGGTGGTGGCTCTATGAGCTGTGAGGGTGGAGGTTGTGGTATAGGCGTAGGAGGAAGAAGTGAAGAAGGTGGTGAGGGTGAAATAGGTTCATCATCCAGGAGGTCATCATCATCGAAATTGGGGTCAGAAGGACATAATTAAATGAGGGCAGCCTTTAGACCCTTACAGTTCTCAACATCATGTCCTGGCACACGATGGTAAGCACAAATTTTAGTATCATCAAACCCTTCCAGTTTCAGTTTAAGAGGGTTGTAAGGTCTAAGAGAAGGGAGGGTGATAGCAGAGCTTTCCAGGAGGTTAGCTAAGATGGTGGCATATGATCCCACCAGTGGATCACAATGTGAAGTGAAAGTAGGTTTGGTTGGAAGATTGGGTAGTTGTGGTGGTATTTGAGGTGATGTAGTCTTGGATTTGGGTTATACTTTATTTGGTGAAGGTGCAACAACAGAAATAGGGGTAGGTTTAACCACCTCTTTGGAAATGAATAGTTTTTCAAGGTTTTTTGCTTTTTCTTAGTTAGATGTGTAGGGGGAGCGCACGATGTAGATGGCAAGGTAGATGGTGGGAGACGACAAGTGACCCAAGGGGGTAATTGAGGTGCAGCAATAGGTGTTGGTCAAGGTTGAGAGGGAATTACAGGTGAGGTGGAAGAAAATTTCATAGGTAGTGAAGGAGGTATAGAAGGTAATGGTGGTATAGGAGGCAAAGAAGTTATAGATGGTGATGAAGGACGCAAGTTTTGCCTAGGTAGAGTTGTAGGCTATGGTGAAGGTGTCAAGGGAATTTTAGGTTTACCCCTGGAGAGAGTAGATTTTGTTAAGGTAGAGGGGTGAGGTCCTGAGATAGATGGTAGGGGTGAAGGTGATAAAGGTGTAGTTGGTGAGGTCAGCGCGTGTGGATTAGAAGGTTGGGTTTTTTGTTTAGGTTAAGGGATTTATTCAATAGGTATATGGGAATATGTGGTCAAGTGTATCCTAACTGGAGGATGTGCAAGTTTTGATGTGGGTGTGGCCCTTAGAACACTAGTGCGTTTAGATATAAGAGATGATGTTGGAAAGCATCGGCTAGCGAATAGAGGGGCGGGTATAGATGAGGATGATGCAATAGAAGATGTATTGAGATTTATGTTCATGTATGGTTTGGATTGTTAAAATATATTTGGATAAATGGTAGAAGTGTTAGTGGAAGATGATTGCATTTGGGTCGAGACCGGGAGTAAGAAATTCCCTCAAACTAAAGACCTATCAACATAATCTAGGCGGTCTTCCAAACGTGAGAACAGCACTGCGGTAGATGAGGCAGATGTGGAGCGCGTGGGGATTCCCATAAAATGTGTCTGAGAAATAGGGAATTCACTGGATTTGACTTCTATAGGTAGGAGAGCCGAAAGTAGGTCCATATGATCTTGGGTAGCTGTTGTAGAATGGTCACCAAGTGGTAAATGTAAATCTATTGGATCCTGAATAGGTGGAGAAGATGATGGGTACTCCTCTGTGGGTGGAGGAGATATAATTGGTAGCGAATCACTAGGTAGGGAAGTTGAAGGTGAAATGATATCGGTGCTAACGAGAGACTCCTCCATAGGTGTATGGGGAGGTGAAGGACTTTCCTCTATGGGTAAAGGAATGGATAAAGTAGGTTCCTGCGTGGGTAGAGGATTTCGGGCTAGGATTTCCTCGATAGAGGGGATAGGAGATATTTTTGAAACATGTGATAATTCGGTAAAGATAACATGTACCTTACATGTATTACTCTCATTGTGTGAGGCATTACTAGTTTGATCATTAGATGGGGAATGGTTAGGGAATGGTTTCTTGAAAAATGAAGGTCTTAATTGGCATGTGCATTGGGGTTATCCAGGACTAACTCACCGCTCTCGAGCATTCCCTGAACAATGTTTTTAAAGGTGATATAATTATTATCGTTGTGGCCATTTACCCGATGATAGTTATAGTAGTCATTTTCCTTGTGCCAACCTGGTATGGGGCGAGAGGGGTCAAAACTAGTATGTGGTTTGATAAGAGGAAGGGGGATGGCATTAGCTTTAATAAGCTTTTATAAAATAGATGAATATGGTTCCCCAATTGAGGTGTATTTCTTTTTTTCTCATTTGAATTGGAAGGCTTGGACTGGTGATAGATTGGATGAAGGTTTAGCATGATTGGGTGGAAGGGCAGGGCCAACCTTAAGTACCACTGCATTGGCAGCTCCCTTGGCTTTGGAATAACTTGCCTGAGGTTTTGAGGAAGAGGAAGTAACGAGTGATTTAAATGAGGAGTTCTTGTTTCATAATTGTATCTTCTTCTCTTTGATGGCATGAATTTTGAGCTTACGTGCCATGGTGAAAGCCTCATCGAATGTTTGAAAGGTTTGCACTTGTAAGGTAGGTGAGATATGTCTAGCATAGGCTCATGTGAAGAGTTCTATGAGTTTAGTTTGTGGTAATTGGAAAGTGAGTTGGTTGATTAGTCTACGCCAACGAGTGACAAAATATGTGATAGATTCATCGTCATATTGATGCGTGGAATAAAAATCAGTCATGGTAACCTTCTTGACAACGTTAATAAAAAAATGATCCAAGAAGGCTTGGGCTATTTGATTGAATGAGAAGATGGAATGTCTAGGTAATCCACTATACTAGTCCAATGTTGGACCAGTTAGAGACATGGGAAAGGTTCGCAAAAGTAGAGCATCATCATGGGTAATTAAGTAACACCCATGTTTGAAGGATCGCAAATGTTGCTGCAGGTCTTCTTTACTGTTAAAGTGGTTAAACTTAGGCATCTCCCAGTGTATGGGATATGGGTGAACGGGAATGAATGGGTGAATAGGCTCATTAAAAATCTCATCATAGGTGAGAGAGTTGCCGGAGCTGGAAACAGATGATTCTAATGTCTGCATATTATCCATTATTGTTATGTTTTGAAGATTGGGTACCCCCCGAAGTGAAAGGAGGTTTTGTTGTGGGACATATGAAGAATACGACATGCCAAAATATGGTGGTGTCAAATAAGGAGGCGGGAGTTGAGAGACAGACATAGAGGGTATATACCCGGACTGAATGACCAATGAAACAGGAGGCATCTGGTAGTAGGTATGTGAGGGTGGGACACTCGTAGTGACCCTAGTAGAGATGAGAGGTAAAGATTGGGGAATAGAAAGGACAACATTTTGAAATGGGGTAGAGGTTACTGACATAAAGGGTGGTAGCGTTACGACTGGTATATATGAGACAATAGGTGTAGATGATGTTATGTTTTGGGTGGTGGATGAAGGTATGGTGGAGATTGCAGGTGCAATAGAGGTGGCAGATGTGGCGGTCAAAGTTGGAGTGGGACCTAGCTGCAACACAACTGGGGATAAAACAAGTGAGGTCACCGTGGTAGGAGGCGGAGCCGAAACAGAAGCAATCATTAGGGATGGAGATAAAGATACGGGCATGTCATAGATCAATTGACCCGAGGCATCTCGAGTGGAGGCATGGGTGAGGTAGTGGCTCAAAGTAGTGGGATTCTGATCTAGGAGTCGTGAAAACTCTGTGTCACCTATAGGAATGGTGATACGTTAATTGGGATCCATGGATGATGAGATGGAAGGTGGTGAAGGACTAGGTGATGAAGGCCTAGGTGGGAGTGATAGTCGACTAGTGTGAAATACAAGGGCATTGGCTTGACTATGGGTTAGCATCATGTGGATAGGAACTGATTTGGTGAGACTGTATTATGTTTGAATGGCACAGAACATGATAGAAATAGGAAAAAAGTCAACAGTGAGTGACTTAGGTCAGTTGGTGAGCTGTAAAACAGCATAGGGTGACCGATGCCGGTTTGGGTAAACCAATGCTAGTTAGGTTTAACTAGTGTTGGTTACTGTGAAAAACTAATAGTCTGTTAAACGATGGTCCCAGACTAATAATTTTCACACAGGATGAGACATAAGGTGAATGTGATTGTAGTAATGACAATATGAAAGGTGATAGGAACCTTTTACAACTCAGAAAGTGAAATAGGTGTCTTTTGGATAGGTATCTGAGAAGACTTCAGACCAACGCCGGTTGGGTTAAACCAATGGTGGCTAAAGATAACCGTAGCTGGTTACTATGAAATTGAAACAGAGAATAAGAAAAATGGTTGTGATTTAAAAATTTGGTGTTGAATCAAACCCAGAAGTCTGAGGATGATGTAGATGTGGTCCAGGTACATCCAGATGAAGTCAGAATACACTAACTATGATTGGGAATGTGCAAGGAAAGAGAAAAAGAATGATCGAAAGCTCTCACCTCAAAACACAAATCAAGTAGAACACTAAGAAAGAACATTCCTAGAGTGCCTATTCTATTACGTTTGTTCAGCTTATGCTATTTTTATGGACTGACTGTTATGAACAAAACAATAGAATTTCTTGGTGAGGAAGGCTTCCTACAAAGAATGAATTCTAAAGGGTGAGGTTTTAAGAATGTTATGGAGGGGGTGGGCTTCGCTCTGAAGTATGACTCGATAGAGCAGTGAGATGGGTTCCCACTGTACCGTGATCGTATGATCACCTACAGCTTCTTCTAGGTAGGATGTTGTTTAAGAATGTGTATATTTTGAATTTTTGTGTGGTTTGGTAAGACTTAGAGAAAGATAACAAGATAGAAGTTCTTTTCTACGATTCGTTTGTCAACCATCAGCTAGTCATGACTTCCAACATATGATGGTCTTACCATAGCCGGCAACGGTTCTACAAAACTGATGATGGTCTTACCATAGCTGGCGATGGTTAGAGAGAACCAATGACGGTCAGGTCGGGAACTGGTAAAATCACACAGTCTGAGTTTTGGGGCAAAATTGGAGTTGGTGGAAGGTAGGGATTGATCACATAGGGGGTGTAAATATGTTGCGAAGGTCTGAGATTACTGAAGAGGTTAGATAGATAATTGGGCAAGGTATTAAGATGATTGGATATGGAAGGTGGCTGCAATTGGAGAGAGGAAATTGACAAAGAGTAAAAGACTAGGTTATTTTACCACAAAAGACTACAGTTGATCTTAAGAAAATGAAATAGATGGAAGGAGGCTACTTACTCTTCTTTAAGGTATAGGTCTAAAGAATGCATGAAGAAGTTGCTATGTTGGAGAATGTTGGTTAGAAAGTTTCACTGTTGTGCCAGTGTATTTGGTTACTTTTGTTGATCTCCAATCAGTCTTCGTTCTGCTACTGCGTCTGTAGAGATCGAACTCACAATAAGAAGTTTCAAATCAATGATGAACAACCAACAATCAACAACCAACCCGTATTACAAAGCTACAGATGGGTCTAAATAGGCCATTTGGTCCATCCCGATATAACCGGCTTCAGTTTAGCGTGAACCAGCGTCGATTTAGGGTCAACCAATATCGGTTTAGGTGAGATATCGTGGGTTTTTCAAAAGTTGCCTAGGAAGTTGTTCTACCGTTTTATAAGGATATCTCCTTTTCCTTGGGGTGAAAACCAACTGTAGGAGGTTTTTAATGTGAGGTGAGGGGATGGGTGTAATGTTAGGTTTTATTTAGGACATTGGTTTAGGGTTTAGGTTAATGGGTCAAATGATGGGGGTGGTTAGGTGAGGTGTATTTAATAAAGGCAATTTTATTAAATAGGTGTGTGAGGGTGGTGAATTAATTTAATGTAAATAATTAAATTAATATGTGGGTGGAAAAAGGATAATTAACTTAATTAAATTAATATGTATGGAGGTAAATGGCATAAATTTAATTAAATTAATTAAATTAACATGTGTGGGGTGTAGGAGGTAGGTGATAAGGTGTTGAGGAGGAAGTAATTTTAGGGCTGCGCTAGGGGACCAAGGTGATTACGACATGATTTCAGTGTCTACAAATACAGTTTGATGAGAGGCATTCCATAGAATTTTGGATTCAAAAGGAGGAAAAGGCTAGGCAGAAGGCATGGCATGACCGACACATTAGGGACAATATGCTTGAGGTTGGACAAATGGTACTACTTTATGATTCTAAGTTTCTGCACCATCTAGGCAAGCTTAAGGTGCATTGGTTGGGACCATATGTTATATATACTTGAATTCGGCACTTTCAGTTAGAGGTGCTTAATGGAATACGGTTACCCGGTTACTTCAATGGGAGTAGGCTTAAGTCCTACTATAAATAAGTATTCTTGGTGTTTGTAATAAGGTAGTATTGCCATTTAGTATAGGTTTCCCTTTCTATATTTCCTTTAATGTATTTCTTTCTTTGTCACTATTATTTTTCAATTTAGTTTGGTGTTTTGTGTAATAAGCGTGTTTACAAGCTGGAAGCTAATTATTATCCCAATTATTTTTATGTGTAGAGGACTACACATACCATTGGTGTGGGGTGGTTTTTATTTTTTATTCACAACTAGGTACATAGGAGAACAAACTATTACAGGTGTTATTCAAGTATGGAAAGGAGATTTTTGAAAGGTGACTACTTCTAAAGAAGACCATAGATGGAAATCAACGAATGAAAAATATAACGCAAGGTAAGCAGCGGCCGTGGAAACTACCAGAAGAGGGCACACTAGTGAGGTACTTCACGCATGGAAGCATGCAAAAGAGAAGTCTATAGCCAAAAGGTAGGAAGGTGCGTTAGAAGGTTATAGCTAGGGTGTGAAGGTGTACCACACGGAAATTGGGAAAATATTCAATTAATGAGAGGATTGTTGGTAGGTGAAGGAGTAATAAATGCACTAAAATTTTGAAAATCTATTGTAAGGACATGATGCGAGTTAATTTTTACATTTTTTATCACAAGTATTCAAGTGAGGTAAGTGTGATCGAAACAAGCAAAGCATATTGAGGTGTGGAGAGCTACAAAACTAGACATGGAGAGTAGATTTGTGTGTGGAAGTGGCTTGCATCCCCATTGGTGAAGGGTTTGAGCACAGCAAAAGCATTGAGAAGGAGCTATCACACATAATTTTGAGCTAGGGCACATGATTTTGAGCTAGGGTTTGAGCTTACCAAATAAAAAATAAAAAATGTGGGATTTTTATGATGGCACCAAAGAAAGCACTTATGGCAGGCACAAAGGGAAAGAAAAAGGTGGAGGTTGAGGTGGAAGTTGCGCCCAAAAGAAACTTTTTAGAAATGTAGTACCCAGAAGGAGTGATAGCTAGATGGGATTGGGATTCCCACATTTTTCAATAAAAATTAAGTGATTACAATCATTGCACCACCGACAATGGGGGATAATTAGATGCCTTGTTGAATAAGAAGACCAATAAGCACACGGTGGACAATATGCCAGTATATGATGATGCTGGACAGAAGTTGGTAAAAAGGGTAGGGGTTTATTAGTTATATGAAGTCCCATACTTTGGAAAACCAAAGGCTTTATACCAATGGATTATGATCAGATTCCATGAGGACATTTTCTATTTTTTTGGACGGACGGTAAGGATCATAACAACCCTAATTGCCACATTGATAGGACTAAAGGAAACATGGACAAATATTATGAGTGACCTTACTGATAAGGCAACTGTTATATCCACCAGCAAGGAGTTGGGATACTCCAAAGGTCTACATGGAATGGACATAGAAAAATTGAAGCATTTTCCTACAATGCAGGAAGCTATGCATCTTCTCACCAAGTTAAATGATCAAAAGAGATGGTCACAGGTAAATACCATGTGGCTACACATTGAAAATAAAATTATAGAGGGATAAATCTACAACTTGGTTGGCTACATTATAGAGACTATTATTGAGGAAGCCCGAGCAGGTGAGAAGATAAGTTTTAGCACTATCCTACTATCCCTTATTTTTATAGAAATTAGAGTGCCAGATGGGACAAAGAACAAAATTTGGGAATACCCCACTGAGAGGAAGTCCCTCACAAAAAGGTTCAAGAAATATTTATGTGAAGGATCAATGAGTGTCTAGTTCAAGAAAATTTTAGAACTGTGGCATGACATACTTCGTGTGACATTTGAGGAGGAGTGGCGCATTCCAATGGAGCTACCCGCGGTAGTAGGAAAGGTAGTACAGTTCGTGGTGTATCAACATTTTTGCATCATATGGTTTTCCATAAAGGATGGGACATGGATTCCATGGTGCAAACTGCCCTATGCCTTCACAGCACACTACTTTCAGGCTTCAGCTCATAAATTTACTGATGGGCACCGAAAATTTTTTAATACAAACAAGGTAGATTGTGACTACCATACCCTCAAGAAAGCATATGTATATCCAGGTTGGTCTGCCTAAATTGAGATGCTCATTTCAGATGTCATAAACATAAAGCTAGTAAGCTTGGCTATTGGGGACAGTGGAGCCACACTCATATATCTTCAACTTAAGCCTAGGCTGGAGAATAATAAGTATGTAGAGAATGAGTTAATGCTCCCAAGGCCACCTAAGGAAAAACATACAATGGAGAATGTGCCAGATCCAAATCATATGGTGATCAAGGTGTAGCTCCGCATAGGTGTTTAGATATTCGAGAGTGACTTTATCACTATCAACATGATGTAAGATAGGAGATTCATTCTCAGCTGTATGTGTTAGCAGAGGGTTTGTTGACATTTTTTCACCAATGGTTCAGTATGAAGTGATACTTTGAAACTTGTATCTTCTAACTCATTACTTGGGGTGAAACGTGAAGCTGAGGTTTTTATTGAATCTGCGAGAAGGTTCTGTTCTCTTGGGATTGCCTCAATGGATATGAAGTCAAATCCTTTGTTTAGATCTAATATCGTCGTTTTATAGAGCTGTAAGTGCTCATCTCTAGTCTCATATAATTCAAAGACTTCATTTGTAACTAATTGTGAGTCTCCTAACACTCTGATGTCATTAATACCGATCTTATTGGCTATGATGAGGCCAAGGAGGAGGGCTTTGTACTCAACGTCATTGCTTGTACATTCAAAGTTCAACTTAAAAGAAAAAGGTAGGATCTTTCCCTCAGGAGAAGTAAATATCACACCTACCCTCGTTCCATAGCGACATCTAGCTCCATCGAAGTGGAGAGTCCAATACTTACTAGGAAAGATGGATGCCGGGACATTCTTTACATCTCTTTCTTCTGTTTCGGTTACTTCTACCATGCAAAGTTCCTCTACTGGAAGAGAACTAACTCTTACGGTATGTCCAATACTTGCGGAATCAAATGGTAGGAAAATTGGTAGACCTTGTTCCAGTAACTCGAAAATTTTCGTAGTAGTTCCTAATGACACTGTTTCTACAACGTTAGCTTCATCCTTGAGGGCTAGAATGCCCTTGACTAGGTTCGTAATTTCTAGTTTTGTTGTAGGTATTAATTTTTCTTCTAGTTTTGAGTCGATTGGTTTGTTAAATTGGTTTGTTGGGAGTTCAAACTCATAATGAATGAATGGTGTTTTCTTCAGGTCTACTAGGTGTATGTCGAATGGTTTTGGGTCACCTTTTGCTACGAATATCTTTCCTAGGTGTAAGAATCTTATTTCTTGGAATAATGTAGAGGGGATTGCTTTCATGCGATGTATCCATGGTTGACCGAGGATCATATTATAGTTGGTTTCCCTATCTATGATATAAAACTCGGTGAGGATTGTCTTAGGTCCTAAGGTGACTGGTAATATTATAGTCCCAATTGAAGTAGCTTTAAGGCTATTATACCTCTTAGCATATTTCTTGTTGTGGAACAGTTCTTTTCTCCATATCCTAGATTTTGAAGGAAAGAGAAGTGGACAATGTTAACTACTACCCCATTGTCCACCATTGCATGTTTAACGTAATTATTGTAAATCCACACCTGTAAATGCAAGGTCGGATAGCCTCTACGTGTAATTTCAGCATCTGTTGGCATTTTATTTATGTCAAATATAAACTCGGTATCCCTATCTGGCTGCCTTGGAGGGTGGATATCGAAGTCTATATGGTTTACTTGTGTTTTGGGAGGTGGAGTGATGTTATTTAAATGACCTATACCTAGTGCTTCTAAAAGAGCAGCCCTATGGGTAGGAGATTTTTTCAACAAGTCCAAAAAGGAGATGTGGAGAAGGTCTTTGTTAATTCATTAATTAAATCATAAGCACCCACAGGTTTTACCAATGTTTGTTGAATGTTATCTAGTTCTAGTGGATAGATTGGATTTGGTTGAGAAGAATATTCTCATGCTCTTGTTATGGCTTCCATGTGTAACTCAGTATCTAACTCCACTAGACCAACTATCTTGGCTCGTGGCTGATTTCCTAATTGTGGTGCGACAGGTGGATTTAGTGAAGTTGAGGCTTCATGATCATTATTTCCTATCATTACACCCTTGTTCGTCCCATTTGGATTTAATTTATTATTGCTATTGTGATTTGGAAGTGGATCATTGAAGATCTTAAGAGGTGTGTTTCGAGGGGAAACTGCCCCTGTGAAAGTATTTGGCATAGGTGTCACAAACTCTGTTAAAAACATATCTATGAAGAGTTGTCTTTGTTCTTCTGGAAAACGTTGCATGAACTTATTGTAATCATGGAAATTCCTAGTGTCATGGCCTCAAATTTCTTGGAAATCACGATACGAGTTGGGATTATAACTCCTAGGTAGTTGGTTTGGCACGTGTTGTGGTCCAAAATTTTGATTGAACTGTTGACTAGTAGGATTAAAGTTTTACATTTGTTGTCTTTGGTTTTGATATCCAGTTGAGTTTTGACTTGGACCCTATGTCTAGATCTGTCGTTGTTTTTGTTGTTGTTGTTGTTGTCGTCGTTGGGGATGATTAAAACCCACCGTGTTGATTGTTGGCGTGAAATTGTTGTTTCGTTGGTTGTTAACTGGTGGTGGAACATTTACAACGTTTGCTTTTTTATTCTTATCAGTCACTCCATATGTTGTCACTCTGTGGTTTTTGTTAAGGATTTTAGGTCCTTGATTGGCATTTTTGGTAGTAGGATAAGTTGTAGTGTTTTGGTTGGGGATGATTAACCTCCCATTTTTTCCATGTCTTGTGACCGCTATCTATTGTAGCTTGATCTATTCTGAGAGCACTCTCTAGTATTTCATCATAAGTTCTTAGTGGGAACTTCTGGACTTCTTCCTTTATCTCTCTACTAAGAGAATGAAGGAATAAATCACATAGTTCTATCTGATCCATGTTTGGAGCACTTGCTGAAGAATAGAGGACTGTACGCCATCTTTGGATGAAATGAGCAATGGATTCATCGTGTTCTTGTTTAATATGCAAGAATTCCCTGATTCTTGTTCTCAATAATTTGGTCATGTCGAATTCCTTGATGAACTCTGTAATGATTTGTTTAAATGAATGTATTGAGGCTTCAGGTATTCTATAATATGAATCAAGGGTGATACCCTCTAAAGTTTTAGGGAATATTTTAGCAACAACCCCATCCCAAGGGAGAAGTTCTTGAATGGCTATGGCATAGGCCTTAATATGTGCATTTGGGTCTCCCTCTCCTTTGTACTTGGGTAGATCGGGGAGAGTTCTTGAAAGCATGATGCTTCATATAGTGAAGTTGAAAGGTTCTTTCAAATATTCTGAATAAGTTCCTATTGCATAGGTTTCAACCATTGATGGTGTTTGCTGAGGGGGTGGAGGTGGAATGGGTTGTTGATATGGAGTAGCATATGTATTTGCAGGGGCATAAGGGAATCCTTGTGGTTGAGCGAACATGCTAGGAGAAGAGAACATATCTCCCTATGGTGATTTGGAATACATGTTTAAGTATGGAGGAGCATTTCTCAGGAACATATTGTTTTGTACTAAACTGGGGGGTATTATATTTTCAACTAGAGTAGCGTTAGAAAACACGGTTCTAGTTGGTGTTTGTTGTAAGTATTGAGGGGGCATACCCAACGTACCTATTCTTGTGAGGAGGTATACTTGGCTGGGATGATGTGGAGGAATGGAAGTTCCTGCTTGCATGAACTGTGAATTTTTACTTGCTTAAGCAAGTTCCAACCCTTTAACCTTCTCAACTATGGCTGAGATGACCTCGTTTGGTGAAGACATGGTATTTTTCCTTAGTGGCATTTTTTGTATACCTTGAGGTTGTATAGGCATATGGTATCCTGCTATGAATTGATCGGTGCCCTGCCAAGTTTCACCGAGGACATTTCCCATAGGTGGAGGAATGGGGGTGTTTTCTTGAAATGAGACCTTGGGTTGTGTTTACAAACCTCCTATATATGGGTACATATTTTGAGAGTGTTGTTCACCCCTAGCATAATGTGCTAAGTATTCGTCATCTAACAACAGATATGGATTTGACTGTCTACTGATTTGTGGTCTAAGCAACATCTGAGGAGATGAACCAGATTATCCAGTGAGCGTTATATTGTTTGAGCCTGAAGGCTCTGTTTGTTGCATTTGAGTGAGCTGATCCAACTGGCTCTGTTTGTTGCATTTGTTGCATTTGGAAAGAAGAACTATATCTAGTCCTTTGAGATGGAGTTTGTGTTGAAAACTGGTTAGTTGAATAGTTGTCACCCCATGCTGAGAGTGAGGGTGATGGTTGTCTATTTAGTTGATCATAGTATGCTTCAAGACCTAGGAGAGGTATGCCATATGCATCATATCCTAACATATTCGGGGGGTATATGAATACCCGCAGAATAATGGGAAAGAGCGAAGGTGGATAAAACTAAAAGAAGAGTGTGAAAGTGAAACAATAGTTCCTTTTACGTAAATTTCACCAATTTTGTTAGTAAAACTGATGTGAAGGCTAATGCGGTGGAAAAGACGAAAATTATACTAATTGGAATAATAAGTAGAAATAAGACTCCGAATCAGAAGGTTGCGTGTTCACTTCACGTTGGGTTCACCAATTTTGTATGATGGAAAAGTGACATGCGAACATGAGAATCTACAAGTAGCTCTTCCTCACACCCGACCTCCCAAGGTCATGTCGAGATAGCTGATGGGGATGGAATACACATGAGATGTAGATAAGCCAGTTAGGTAATCTTATTTCTTCAACACGCAATAGCAGGATCTACAAATCTAAGGCAAAGAAGGCCCTCCTAACCTAAACTGGTGTGATAGATCGTTTGGTGAGGATAGCTGCTCGAAGGCTCCAATCAATATCGAGCTCTACCGTGATCTGATCTATGGGTTGTGGAATACGTGGAAGATAACCTGTGGGTGCTTCGTATATGTCTCCCAACAAGGTCATGAAAATGGAATGGCTAAATATATAGTGGATCTTTTGGTTTTTTATGGACGATTCTTTGGTCTAGTCTAGAAATATTTATCTTAATTAGCTGCTACGTTTAATAATGATAGTTGTGTGATAATGTCTGGTGGTAGTGGAGAGGATCTAAACACTAATGTTCGTAAACCAACGTCAATGTTGGATTGATTTGTAGGCCCATTGGGTTGTGGGACCTGTGGATCACAACCGTAAGTTCGTGGTTATTGTGGACCTCCTATGGTCATGTGAAGAATCGATTCCTAATTCTGAATATCCAGTAGTCGTATGCCTTTTCAGTCTCTACGTTTAGAACTAGAAGTTGCACAATTTTCTCGGAGTACCTAATAGGTGTTCTGGCAACTTGGATACGTAAGCTAGTGTCTATATCAACGAGGAGGTCTCCTGCGTCTGGTTGTGGGACTAGTGGATCACAACTGAATGTTTTCTCTCTTTCAGGTCCTTTTACAGTCATACAGATATCTATCAAGGCAGTCTATAATTTGTCTAATTTGACCAGAACATGTGTGCTTTGTCGTCTTATATGTTTAATACTCTTAGATGTGCGCTAATTTCTAGTAGGTCTGTTGTTGCTCAGAAGACCTTAATTTTGAGATTTTGATCTATGTCAATTATTGCTACAACAATATTTGGTTGAGGCATGATTGGCTCAAAACGTATTCCCTGGGCTCCCTAGGTCCCGTGATTGTCATACAAGATCAATATAAGCCTAGCTGAAATGAAATAAACTAACTATGCAAGATATATCTACATCATATATATATTCCTCTATTTTTTTGTATTTTTGATAGAATTTTAACAGAATTGAAAGAGCAACTAATCTACTATATTCAGAAAATGACAACTTATCTAATAACAAAACTAAAACAAGCAAGGTAGCTTGGTGTAGCTATTTGCCTGTGCAGTTGTGAGTTTATCCTAAATAACTAGATAGTTGATTAACTTAATTGAAAGATTATCGATCCTACCTCAGAAGTGAGGAATGAATCATAGTTTCTTAGAAACTATCAATCCCCACAGCTTACTGGAAATATCGAGAATGAAATTTAACTGAAATGAAATATTTCACTACTCTATTTGATATGTTTTAACTAGAACTTTGATAGATAAAACTTGGAATTTGTAGAACAGTGGTGAATCCAGTAGTGTATGATTTTGTCCCCTCAGAATGATCTCCTCGTTCCTTTGTGTTCACATGAGTCTAGAAGAGCGTGTATATGCTATCATCAACAGAATAAGGTATTTTGAACAATGGTAGCTTTGGATATAGATCGAACATAATGTGAGTAGGAGAGGGATAGCGCAAGTGACAGAGCTTGGCGTATGTAATTCCTAGCGGGATTTATTGCGGGAATACAACACAAGTGTGCCGAGAGATTCTAGAATCTACCTTCTGGTGAAGAACACAACCTGCAACTATAATGAATGCAATCTACAAATGACACTACTTTTCTCTAAACTAATTTGTATGAACAATGATGAACAAGACTGAAGCAAGAAGATCGAATGGCTTCTAACAGCAAAATTAAACTAGCATGGATGCAAATATGAGAACAAAATGAATTCTAAGAAAGAATTGAAAGACTGAACAATGGAAATGAGAAGTTGAGGGGCCATTTGCCTGAAAACAAGCTAGATACTTATAGATTTCACATTAACCCAAAGGTAATTCCCATTATAACTCTTTTACCATTAAACAATGAAGAAACATTATTCCAGGGGACATAAAACATTAATACAAGCCAAGGCGATGGAGAAAAGCTGGTGAAGGTTGAAAATTACGCAAGTCGTGATCAAAATAACATGCTAGAAAATGCGTGAAGGACCGCTACCCTGAGCAGGGCGGCGGTTACAGGATCGCCACCCTACCAGGGTGGTGGTTTCGTCACTAAAGGTCAAAACACTAAGAAACGAAAGGCAAAGGAATAAAACAAAGCACAAGGAACATGGATAAAGAATTTGGGATGCTAACATATACTTCATGAGCTTCTCTGGATCTTGAACACCTTATGAGGTGATCTATATCATCATTGGGGCATGTGTAACATCGTTCCAGTGGTACAGTATTGTATAATTTTGGGTACGTACAATGACCTTCTTAATGAGGACCCCATTTCACCAACATTCATTCCCACAGCTCTTCCCTCACTTCCTACTCAATGACCTAGACCTTCACCCCCATAACTCCTAGAACCACCTCTGAGATTCGAAATTAACATGGTTCGCATCAAAGAACTTGTCAAAGCTCCACCCAAATGTTGGCGTGCTCAACTCATCTTTGAAGGTTCCTTCCTACCACTGGGATTTTTCCCTTCATGTCACTATACCTTTCATGGCTCACCTACCTCCCCACCTCATATCAACATGATCCACGTTGCTACCCGTGTTCAGAAGGAAAAAGGAAAGGAAAAAGCAACTGATTCACCCATCAATCCTATACCCAACATACCATCTGCACCTACACCTAAAATCACTATCTGCAGCCCCACATATCCTATTTCTAATGGGGTTACACATCGCGACATGCTCAAACAATTACACCAATCCCCCCTCAAAATGTCTCTATATGATCTCATCTAAACCTCATAATCCCATTGTCGAGCTCTCATGGAGGTCCTATAATCTATTGAGGTTTTACCCAATGACCCTACACCCATAGCCTCCATTACGACACTCCATCATGTAGCCTCTCTCAACAAATTACCACCTTTATCCACACCTCCACCTACTCACCAAGTAGCCTCCCTTAACTTCTCAGAGGAAGAGATCACACCACACAAAACTGATGACCCAGACCTAGCTCTCTTCATCTTTTTCCACATCGATGATATACATGTATGACGTGTTATGATCAATGGGGGTGCTAGCATTAATATCATTTCCTCCCATGCATTCGCTCAAATACGCATACCTGACAATTACATGCATAAACATCATGTCATGTTGCATTCATTCAATAATGCTATCAACTCTACACTTGGCACCATCATTCTCCAAGTTTGCATGGGCCCCCGCATTGTTCTAGAGTTTTTTTACGTCTTGGAGGGGGAATTTTGATATAACCTGTTACTTGGTAGACCATAGATTCGTGTCATAGGTTGTGTTTCTTCCACTTTGCATCGTTGTGTAAATTTTGAGCATGAAGGGCACACCTATACCATTTCGGCTGATCCATCACCTTTCAAACCTTGCAACATGCTTTACCGACCCAATGACGTGCTTATACCCATTAAGGTGACTACCTCCATGACCACTTCCTCTTCACCTACACCTCCACTCACTAATGCAGCCGCTACTTCAATCGTACCTACATCCTCCATTCCCACCACTGCCACAACCTTCACGGCCGAACCATCGGCCTCCCACTCCATTAGCTCCACCTCTAAGCCAACCTCCGACACATCATCTATTCTAGATACCCACATACCAACCACTGATCCCTTGGAAGGAATTTTTCAATGCCTCACTCTCGGGGAGTATCACCTATATAGTTTCAACACATTCCTTACTCCACAAGAGTATGGAAGTCTTCACCAACACCCTTGTTATGATCACCATCTAGGAGAGCACCTCCTTTATGGTCCTCCCCACTTTTGTACCAGTCTCACCTATGGGGGACTTGATACTACCACTTACACACCTAAACCATCATCACAAACCAGCCCATTTTGTGCTGACCTCCAATCACTCACCAATTGTCATTTCACCCACACCTTCCTACACCAATGTGCATGGAAGGGTTTTGGTTTTGGATTTTATGAGCAAGTCTTCCATACTATTATTTCATGTACTACCTATAAACATAACGACCGTAGTGGTATCAGCTTTACAGAACCACCTACCAAGAAGGCACGCATTGAACTCATTAAGGACATCATCCCTTCTCCACCTTATTCACCATCATCACCACCGTCACCAACAGAGTTGATGGATCCAGAATCCATTCCTCCTAAAAAAAAATTCACAAACACCATTTCCTTGGGGCATCTGACTTATCAACATGATGGCGAGGCTCCCTCTTCTCTTCCCTTCCTGTACCTTGAAATGATCGATGATGATACACCTTTGATTAACGTCGTTCAATGTCAGGATGATGAATCTATACTCACCTACCTTGGTGCTGAAGACTCATATATTCATCGGTCATTACCATCTGAGATGAAAACCATGTTGAAAGAATCAACTATCGAAATCAATATTCATAATCAAGATGACCCACACATTCTAAAGATCGAACAATATTTAGATGTTGTTGAATAGGAAGCCATCAATTCTTTTCTCAAAAATCATAACCACGTTTTCACTTGGTCTTACATAGATATGCTCAGTATTGACCCCAATATAGTGGTACACAATATCGTAACCATTTCTGACACCAAACCCATCAAACAGAAGCTGAGGAAAATGCACCCTTGCATTGCTCTTCTGGTCAAAGAAGAACTTCACCACCTCCTTTCTGTTTCCTTCATCTTACCCATTGATTATCCTCAGTGGATTTCCAACATTGTCCCTATCACTAAGGCAATAGGGGGACTTCGTATTTGCACAGACTTCTGTGACGTCAACCTAGCCTGCCCAAAAGATGACTTCCCTTTACCTGGTATTGACCAACTGGTTGACCTTACCACTGGTCACGAGATGCTATCACTCATGGATGGTTTCTCAGGTTATAACCAAATCTTGCTTGCCCTAAAGGATCAACACAAAACTTCATTCATCACCCCTTAGGGGACCTTCTGCTACCGAGTCATGCCTTTTGGCCTTTAAAATGTTGGGGCCACCTATCAGTGGGTGTGTGCATGTATACTTTGCTTAATGCTAAATCAAATGAAGCAAGAACTACCACCTAAAATAGTTCTACAATTTAGCTAAAACAAATCATAAACATCATCATGATAAGAATTAAACAAGGGTTAGATGCTAGCATTCTTAAATACAAACTTTGAAACTAACAATGCTAAATATATAAACTCCTCTATTCTCTAACAACAAATAAATGAATGGACCTAAGTAAGCTCCATGACTATCAAAATAGTTATCCTTAATGTTCCAAGAACCTAGGAATGGGGGCTAATCAAAGCTGGGCTACAAGACCCTTTTGACACCTCCCATATGACCCAAGCACTTTAAGAAAGAGGCTTAACTCTTCAAGATGATGAACTCTCAAAAGGGCAAGGTGCAAGCTCTTAGTCTCTTTGCTATATGCTTTGCATTTTCTCTCTAAGGAGTTTAGGTGTCAGTAAAAAGATAGGTAAAGGGCTCTTTATATAGCCCAAAGGATAAAGGATTCAACACATTCTCATGATGTGGGATAAGGGTAAAACATGATTAGGAATGGATAAGGTTGCTTTATTAAAGGTAACCTTACTTTAGAAGGGTTTAATACATGTTTAGCAAGTCATGGGAGTTGGGGGTATTTTAATTAATCAAAGGTGATTAATTAATAGGTAGGTGTAAGCTTATAGAAGATAATTAGAGGAATATTAGTACGATTTAGGCTATTAAAAAGGGATTAAATCAATTAAATATTGATTTACTAGTTAAATGAAGGGGAAGACTAATTAATTAATAATAATTAATTAATCTAGATAGAAGAGGTGATTTAATTAATGGAAGGTCATTAATTAAGTTATTAGCTAGATAGGTGACTTAATCAATTAGCGTATTGTAATTAATTAATGATAACAAGAGGGAATATGAGCACTTTTTGACGATATGTCGTCGATTTGTGAGAAAGGGGATAATTAGTGTAATTTAAGTATTTAAATTGCTTGGCAGTAATTATAGGTGTCTACAGCGGGCTATGAATTATATCTTCCATGAAATCACACATTTTATATTAGAATATTACATAGACCACCTCCTTTCCAAATAAAAACACCGCTCCAAGCACCTCGCCGTCCTAAAAACCATCTTTGACCATCTTATTAAATATTGTGTTCACCGTCATCCCAAGAAGTGTGCCTTTGAGGTTCTCTCCAGAAAGCTCCTGGGATTTATCGTTTCCTTACATGGTATAGAGGTTGACCCTGCTAAATTCAAGGCCATTCTTGAAATGCCTCCACCCACTAATCTATGGCAACTCCGTATCCTGCAAGGTAAGTTGTAGTCTATCTGCCGCTTCATTTCACAATTGTCTAATTAGTGTCAACCATTTCATCATCTTCTTAAGAAGGATGTCTCTTTTAAATGGGATAATGACTGCCACAAAGCTTTTGAGGCCTTAAAACAATACCTTCTCCAACCACCCGTACTCATTCCACCTAAAGATGATCAACCCTTCTACCTATACATCTTAGCTACCGATCACACCTTGGGGGCCATGCTCGCTCATCGCGATGAACAACATAGGGAGCAGGTGGTTTATTACATAAGCCATACTCTTTTTTACTATGAAAACTGATACACCCATGTTGAAAAACTCTGCTTCGCCTTAGTTTTTGTTGCCACAAAACTCTGCCATTACCTACTTAATCACAAGAGTTATGTTGTGACCAACACCGACCCCTTACACTTCATATATGCCAAACCTTACCAAAATCAACATGCCGCATGCTAGCTCATGCTTTTATCTAACCTAGACCTTAAAATTATCCACCCAAATTCCATCAAGGGCCAATCCATCACCAACCAATTGGCCGATGCACCTATTTTCAAGGGATCAACCGTATAATTTTGACTTTCCAGATGAGTTAATTGCTTCCCTTTCCTTAGATGAGCCTGCATACCAAATGACACTCTTCTTCGAAGGTTCCAAGTGTCAGCATGGGGGTGGGGTAGGTGTTATCCTCATTCCACTTGATGGTGAACCCATGCCTTTGTCTTTCAAACTATATTTTGATTATACAAACAATATTGCCGAATACAAAGCACTCATATTAGGTCTCCATGTTACCTATGCCTTAGATGTCAAATCCATCAACATCTTTGGTGATTCCCAATTGGTTGTAAACCAAGTCAATGGTATATACCAATGTCTTAATGAGACACTTCAAAAGTATAAACATCACCTAGACATACTTTTGACCACCTTCAACTGCTACGCCCTTTAAACCGTCCCACGTTCAACCAACAAATTTACATATACCATGGCCTGTTTGGATTCTCAAATCCCCGCTTCACCTACCGATTCTAAAATATTTGTCACAGTACAAAGACTCTAATCACCCTCTTATTTACCTCATGAGGTTTACTTCATTGGAACCACTACCCCTGACCCGAGTGGCCTTTGGTATAAAAAATACTCAAACTACCTTTCCCATTCCATCTTGCCTCCCGACCTCACTCGTAATGGACAACAGACCTTTCTTAAAAATTTCTCTCGTTACGTCATCATGGGTGGCCTCATCTACAAATGCGGCTTCAATGGCATTCTCTTGTGGTGCCTTACGAGTTTTAAAATTCCTTATACCATTAAGGAATTTCATGATGGCATATGTGGAGGTCACTTCAATGCCCTCGTTGTTACTAAGTGTATTCTTCACCTAGGACATTACTGGCTGACCCTCAACCATGATTGTTACAACTACATCAAGTGTTGTGTAAAATACCAAAAATAAGCCAACCTTCATCAGACACCTAGTCATGCCTTACAGGTCTCTCGTGACCGTTGGCCCTTCTCTCAATGGGGTTTGGATCTTGTCGGAGAGATCAATCCCCATTCTTCCCAATGACATCAATGAATCATCACCGCTACCGAATACTACATAAAATGGGTTGAGGTCATACCACTCATTTCCAAAAAATTTGATAAAATATGTGAGTTTATCAATCATCACATCATCTGTCGCTTTGGTGTCCAACATTTCCTCATCACTGATAACGGACAAACAATTCAAAAATAAAACATTGCAAAAACTTTGCGACGCCTTCAGCATTAAACTAAGTTTCTCATCATCTTATTACCCACAAACCAATGGCCAAGCCGAATCCACTAACAAAACCCTAAAAAAAATTCTCATTAAAGTGGTTAACGATACTGGGAAGGACTAGCATACGCACATTCCTTTGGCCCTGTGGGCATACCACACTAGTATTTGCACTTCCACTGCCACCACACCTTTTTCTCTGGTCTACGATACAGAGGTTGTTCTACCCCTCAACGTCCAGATTCCCTTACTATGTATTTCTCTCCGAGACATGCTCAATGATGATGACTTTTGTTAGGACTGTTTAGCAAAACTCAATTTATTAGAGGAACGCCGTCTTAACGCTCTTGATCACCTTCAAGTTTACCAAAAATGTATCAAAAGTTCCTATGAAAAATGTGTCCATGAGAAAACCTTCCAAATCAGTGACCTTGTCCTGAAGGAAAATCAACATGTAACCAAAGTAAAAAAGGTAAACGGGGAAAATTTTCTCCTAATTGGCTTGGACAATACATCGTGACTCATACTTACGGATCAGGTGCTTATCGTTTATCTTCACTCGAGGGTAAACTCGAACATGAGCCCCTTAACGCCTTGCATCTTCGACCATTCTATTGTTTACTTTTATTCCTACCTTATCTTCTACCTCTTTCCATGCTCATCCCTTGAGCGTTATCCACTTCCTATGCCATCACCAATGATTAAATAAGAATCATGTGCGTACCCGTCACTTTTTTATCTTCTCTTAAATATGTGTACCATGACGCTGCACATAGCATGATTCTCATGGATACTTTTCATCTACCTTTAGATGAGATCCCATGGTCATTTCACCTTGCTTTCTGAACAAGAATCCTATTCTTCACCTTAGTCTTGTCCATGACTTAAAATCCCTCACATGGAATCCAACTCCTTGAGTCAAACTTCCAATAAAAAGATGACTCCCTCAAAAGGACATCTTTCTCTCTACAAATTGTTGTTATAAATAGACTACTCCCTCAAAGGACAGCTATGTAAAGCTCTTTCAAAAAAAATCCATTTGAAGCTTCCCGTATCGATCAGATTCACGAAGACCTCAAGGAGTTAATTTTCTCATCCCATATAGACTTCTTGCATCGATCATTCTATCTCAAATATTATTAAAAAAAAAAATCTTTTAGTCATGGACTTTCCCATTGTGATCTTGGATCTCTTGCCAAAATGGCATGTTACCTAGTACCATATACAAACTAACCACTTTTCACCCTCTCACCATTCGTACTTTCATTTCCTACCACCTCAAGGGACCTCGTGGAACCGTAAAATTTGGTGGTCATGTGACTACTTTTCACCTTTATACTAATCAATCATGTAATGCTTTTAGGGTCTTACGTTCATCAACCGATCTAAGGTTTGATCCACCCAATATGATCCTTACCACTCAGGTCACTTTCTTATCACCTCTTATATTTTAAAGCTTCTTCATTACATATTTGATTACATTATACAGGCCTTGATACTCGACACTTATTTTTGGGTAATTTCTCATCTTTCCCATAATCAACTCAAAATCACCTATACTAATGTGCCCACGATTCACCCATACCTAACAGACCTAGACTCAATCATGCCTATACCAATACCCACCCATACTCATACCTCCTCACATTCTTCCCTAGCTTATGGGAGAACTACATCGGCGTAAGGTTCCTATTTTCCGAGACTATGTCAGCACTCTGAGGGCATAGGGCCCTTAGAGGTTAGCTCGGCCACTCTCTCACCCTAACCAATTCACATTTCATTTTCCTAAATCATGATCTACCCTTGTTAAATTTATTTTTATATAAATAATTAGAAATTAGAAACCAACAAAAAACAAATTGTTTTCCACCTTTATCATCATCCAACATCCATTCATTATGTCTACCATTTCTTTCCCATTATCATGCATGTATTATAAAACATCTTAAACATGGTCCATCTCATCATTAATTATACACATTAATGAATTACAAACTCAACCATACCTATGACCTGACTCTATCCATGCCTATGACCTGACTCTATCCGTTCCTACAACCTAACTCAATCCAAGCCTAACATACCTATTCTAAATCCATCTATGCATAATAATAAAATGTCATCAACACAAACACATAATGACCATAATCATCATCATCTCTATAAATAAAAATATCCAATCATGTGTATCCATATACATAACTATCAAATGTCTTCAGCATGCAAGCTGGTGTATATAATCCAATATCTCAAAAATCTCATATATAACCTCACCATCTTCGGCACGCAGGCCGGTATATGCTCAAAAATATACAAAACTTGCATACATCCTCACTCTCTTCGGAACGTAGGCTGGTATATATCAAAAATGACTAAAATACATCAAAATGGAGGGATGCACATCAGTCATCATCCTGTCGGACATCCTCCATATCATTCTCGCTTGTCTCCTCCTCAGATCCTGGCCGGCGTCCTAATAACCTCTCATCGCACGCCATAGGTCGCGGTCAAGCCCCTACTGGTACCTCACCTGGAGCTAACCTCCATGAGCTGGTAACCTCACCTTGATCCTTTCTGGGGGCTTGATGGCCCCCTATGCTCTCCATGTTGTGAGTACGGGATCTGATCCTCTCACTAGAGGCCTTCTGTGCCCTGTACTCTCCATAGGATAGAAAATATGTCCTGACCACTATCAATTGATCCTGATAATATTTGGCCTCACCTAGGGCATCTCGTAACCTGGATATGGGTACGATCTGTGGTGGCCCCATCGGCCTCGGCCCCTATACCTATCCTTCCCTTACCTGTGAACTGGGACCCTATCCCAGTGCTTGTGACGGTGCCATCAGCCTCGCACCCTATGCCTGTGCCTGAGCCTGTAGTAGCTAAATTTGTGCCTATGTAGTGGCCAACTGGCCCTAAAAACCTGTAACCTGCACATGTACGGTGGCGACCTGCTCATCATCACCCTTTCCATCTCCACCCTGGGCCATCTGGGCATGTAGAATAGCCACTTGTACATCCAATATGGCCACCTTTTCCTCCGATGTTGCTAGCTTCCGTTGTACCATCCCTAAATGTGTAATTAGGGTCACAACCTACCCCTGTAGGGTGTCTCTCTGCATAGTGATGGTGGCTAAATCTAGCTACCCAAGCCTGGGAGGTACTTCTTGTAGTTAGGTCTCCCACCACTGTCTATACCTATCCGTCACTCTGGCATCATCAATCTATCGGTCTATAACCTGTTCCTCCTTCCCATTAGGTACTTCCGGTTGTGGAAGTGGCAGTGGTCTCTCCATATCATCCCTCTGGTACTGCGGGAAGGGTGGTGGTATATCCTTTAGTAATCAAAACTTCCGTTGGACCCAGTCTACAGGGATCATCTCGGGCTCCCCTGCACAATGCCCCTCTATCCATCTGAGTAGCTGAAGGCCAGCTAACTCCTTAGCCATCTGTCTCTATGAGGGATAACCCATATACGGTCTTCATATAATGTCTACCCTGGACAATCCCTCCAATAGCCATTGGTAGTATGCTACATCATGTGTATCCCTATCTGATCACCACTCTCTAATAACATGCATCCATTGCATGTACCCCACCCACAAAAAACCCGGATCAAATTCATCTAGTTAGGGCATACCCACTGGACACACATAGATAATGTGCTCATAGGCCCAGCAGTGTAGAATAAAAGTGTAGCACAGACTGAACCTACGGAGCGCCCATATGCCCATAGCTCTCTATATAGTTGTACCAGTAATGTTGACACCTAGGAAAATCAGGTCCTATCCATCATCATGTCATGTAGCACTCCCATCATTGATTTTCAGAATCTCCCACCCTCTGTATCCGACAGTGTAAAATAGTAGACTGCCTCCATCAGTAATACTACTAGCCTCGTCTCCTCTGGATGGGCTAGGTACATCTCTTCATAGCTCATACTAGCACTATGGAATGTCAACTCTGCCATCCCCTCACCAAACACCGTCAGCATTAACTCCTCTGATGCCTCTAAGGAGATCAAATATACCTATGTACCCAATATAGGTAACCACAGGATCCTGTACACATCCTCTAGGGTGATTGTCATCTCACTCGTTGGTAGGTGGAATGTGTTGGTCACAAAATACCATCTATCGATGAGGGTGAACATCAGACTTGGTTGCCAGAATGCATGTCAGTAGCATTAAACCCCAATAAATCCCACCTCCTCAACATGCCACAACTCCTTGGTTGTCGTTGCACCTCGAACTGTCATGAGAAAGGGTGGCACCTTGTCTCGCATCCTCAGCTGATCTCTCACCTACATCCAAAAAATAATCACATTATTTAAACATGACCATATCTACATTCACCCATACCCATTCCCATTAACCTACCTCTTTTACTTTGCTACTTACCCGTTTATCCCATGGCCTACCCTCCACCCCAAACCAACCCACACCTCCCTACTTACCCAACCCAACCCTATCCTACCAACCTACCTACCCTAACCCTACCCAACCTAATATCACCTCACCTATTCAACCACACCCATCGACCCCTCACCTACTTCCATTTTGACCCACTCCCCAACCTTACCTTTTTCCTACACATCTATACATTTTTCCCTAGCAACTCCACCCTTATCTATTTTTACCCCTTACCTATGTTATGATTTTCACCAAAACCACTTTTCTCACCCCCTATATACCTCACCCACATAACCTCGAACACCTTTTGGCCCCTTTTTCCCCCAATTATGACTAGTACCGGTTACCCCTAACCGACCCTGATCCCCCTTCAACTGGCATTGGTCACCTACTTTGTGATCGATACCGGTGCACTAACACCGACGTCGGCTAACCTTCAACCGACGCCAGTCACTGTCGCCGCAAAACCGCGATGACCAACCCCTATTTTTCCTCAAAACCCCCTTTTTACTCCCTTCTACCCACCCAATCCTAGGCAAATTCCCCTTACACCCTTCCCCACCCCTTTTTCACCCAATCCCCTCCCTCCCCATTCCTATTTTACTATGATTTTCCTCCCATAATTCAAAATTTATTTTCCCCCCAAAAAAAGAAAAACTTGTTTTCACCCACTAATTCAATCTAATAAACAAAATAATGAGTTAGATTGAATCCTACCTCATTGCATTACCGTCTACATGATGGCACCTTCGGCCACTGCAATGGTGGTCCCCTCGATCCCTCTCCTGCCTCTACCATCACCAAATGACCCTCTCACTCTCCAACTAATCAATCAACTCAAATTGATCCCACCCAACTTGTGGATCCACCTCTCAACCAACTATTACCTACCACGTGGATCACCAACTCAATCCTCAGTCTCACTCTGTCACTTCCTACCTTCTCTCTCTCTCTCTTGTCATTTTCCTAATTCGCTAAAAGACAAATGATTTGAAAAATACGGTAATTTTTCTTTTTATAACCTACCCAACTTGACTAGAGATAGTTTTACCTTAACTAACATCGGTCCTGTGCCCTAGCTTACCAGGGTAGGTCCATCGTGACTGGCATCGGTTACTTTAAACCATCGTCGGTCATCCTACTTAGTCTTTTTCCTAACCCTTACCCCCATTATTGACCTGAATCCTTTTTTTACCCCACTCACACCTCACTTGGACACTTCACTGTATCCTCTTGACCTTATCATTTACCCCCTCACCTCATCCCCATTCGGGGACTCATTATTTGGCCCATACCTCGGCCCTACCTGTGTCGTGACCTAGATACTTAGACCTAGAACATCATTAGTGACCTTTGACCTCATGTGTTTGTTATACCTTGCAGCATTGTTACCTGTGTTGATGGACATACTGACCTTACCTTGCCTCTTTCTGTGACTATTTATCCTGAACCAACCCTTGGTGTACCAGAACATACCTACACATTTCCTGCACCTGACCTGCGTCATGTTTCCTTACCATATCCTCTACCTGGGATACCGAAATCACTTCAACCTTGTTTGGATAAGCCTATTGACCTTAGACAATGTAACATTTACCTGCTCTTCAACTTGTTTTCGTGTGGCATTTTATATGTATACGTGCATTTGATTGTTACTACCTTTGACCCTAACCCATTACCTAGATTATCTGAGTGGACCTTTTTCCCTTTTAACCCCCGCTTCCCACCTTCATCTTCATCACATTAACATTTTATCAAACCACTCACCAATTTTGCCTTCTTTCTCATCAGTTATTGGTTTGAGGGAGATCACCTTCATCCACACATGGGGCAACCACATCTTATTTTTGTCAACATCGCCTACCAATACAAGCTATGCAACAAAAAGGGGAAAATTGTAGACACCAAAATTGGGTCACACTCCCCTTGGTCTCTCAAAAAATAAACACCTTAAAAAAATTCACCCAACCATGGCCCCTTTCATCCCACTCTAATATTAATTTAATTAAATTAATTCATTATCTCACAATATTTATTATTTTAATATCCTAATTGAGATAATGCCTGATATCCACCTCATCTAGCCACTTCACCCTAAGACCTATTCTTAGTAATTTTCCATAACTAACTAAGACCTACCTAAACCTTAAAAATCAAAGCCTATATTCCCTCTAACCACATTCCCATCCGTTAGAAGGAAGCTTCCATTCTAATCCGCGGAGCCAAATGAACGAGATCTCAGAAAATCAAGGGGATCTGCCTAGTTTATAAAACCTAGGAAATCCCACCCTAACCAATGCTGGTTACCCTAAACCACTGCCGGTCAACCCAGAACTGCCATCAGTTACCATTTAACTCCCAGAACAACCTTATTTTGTGGTTGGCACATTTTAAAGAGATTAACACATCTTTTGAGAGAAAGGGACAAAACCAAAGCTGCATGCAAGTAGAATGAGCATTTGTACACTCATTAGAGTGCCCATAGCCAACACCTGAAGTAACCACAGAGCCACTTGCCTTCACGGTATCATTAAGGGAAGCATCTACATCATGCCAAGTTCCTTCCATCTGATCACCCTCCATTGCCAACCAGACATCAAGCTCATACAAATAGTAATTTTTGTTAACCAGCACTGGTTCATTATCATCTGAGTAGACTCTTTTACTTTTGTTATTAGTTTCTACTCCGATTTCCATTTCCCCGCTAGTTACCTTCATGCAAACTTGACTGTCCTTTTACCCACACCCTCTAACTTCCCACACCTAGATTTTAATCATTCTTGTGCATACCTAAGACCCATACAAACTTGGCCATTGCCCTTCCATTTCCATCTAGCCTCAAATCTGTCACCCCATCAAGTTTATATTGAGTTTCTTGTACCCTGACCATACCGATGCCGATTACCCACAACCACCATCAATTAACCTAAATTGACATCGGTCATACTAGACCAACATTAGTCTCTGTATTTTTTATTAGAAACCAAGAGTTTAGTGTTTAAAACCTCCACCAAATACCCAAAATAGCCCAGAATTTGACCCTAACCAATACCTGTATCTTGACAAAGATCTTGACCTTCAAATTCAGTCATAGCTTAGCCTGTTGTGAACGAATTTTTTTATTTTAGGTGAATTAGATACCTAAATCATTTTAACTACAATATGATTTCCTTTATTGTTAGCATTAATTTGTTTTAAAATAGTGGATTGATAGTCATCTAGGAAGTATCACACTTCCCAGATCTAGTACACGCTAGGCAGTCCACTGCATATATTGTTTAACTTTTATTTGGTGGTTTTGTTTTCCATTTCAGGTAGTTCCTTCAAGTAAAAAGGAATCTCTCAGATCATATGTGGATCTAGAAGTCATACGCGTGGAACAACCTATATCCATCATTTCGACAGGTATTCCTCCTAGCCCTTTACCCTTATTTGTTTCGTCAACATTTGAAGCAATGCTCTAAAATCAGGTGAAACAGGTTCAATATAAATTCCATCCCTATTTATGATATGGCCAAGATATTTTACTTCATTTTGATAAAAGTAACATTTTGAAATATTACCATAGAGTTTCTTTTTTCAAAATACTTACAACATTATTCTTAAGTGTTCATTGAGTTCAAAAATGTTCTTTGAGTAAATTATAATATCATCAAGAAAGAATAGAACAAAATTATCTAATTATTATTAAAAAATGATATTCATAAGGTTCATAAATTTTGTTAGTGCATTAGTTAGTCCAAATGGCAAAAAAATGAATTCATAATGCTCATAGCATGTCATGAATGTTGGCTTGTGAATATCCTCGTCTTTTATTCTTAACTGATGATAACTAGATCATAAATTAATCTTAGAGTAAATAGACACATCTCTCATAAGATCAAATAGATAATCAATTGTTGGCAAATGATATCTATTCTTTATTGTTTCTTTATTAATCATGTGATATTCAATGCATAACCTTAACGTTCCATCATTCTTTTTAACAAAAATGACCAGTGCTCCCCAAGGAGGCACACTAGGTTAGATTAACATTTTTGAAAAGAGTTCATGTAGTTGTTCTTTTGGTTAAACCATCTTTTTTTTCATCATTATATAAGGTGATCTTGATCTTGGTTATGTTCCTAGTTTATTGTTAATTGTGAATTCAAACTCTCTTTTAGGAGGAAGTCCAAGTAATTCTTCATAAATACATCCTTAAACTCACATAAAAGTGGAAAATATTCCAAATAAGTATACCCTACTCACTAAAATATGAGATCTTAATAGTGTACATCATGCAGCCTTTGTTTTTGGCTTTCTTTAGTTGCATTGTAGAGGATTTTATAACTTCAAAATCTCTCTTAATGCCCGGCATGATGGCTATTTTCTTCATGTCATCAAGACATTCTATACGCTTCTGAAAGCAATTCATTATTTCCTTGTGTTTGGACACCCATTTTACTCCTATTATGATGTCATCATACCCTAAAGGATTCACATAGAGGTTAATTTCAATGGTAAAACTAGGTAATTCCAATAATGCTTCAAATAGACATTGTTCCACTATATGAATAACATCATTGATGTATTGGACAATCCAAGTTTTTTCCATAAATCCATATTTCTTATCTGATTTTCTAGATAACTTACTTGAAATAATAAAACTCAATAGCATCAGTGTCAAAAAAAATAGTGACTAGAAAACCATAAATCCTATCGGACACTTCTATTGGGGTAGCATGTTTTCTACTTGGCGATTACCCACTGGAGCATGAATTATTTGTTGTTGGTTATTCCCCTAATTATTTTGGAGAAAATTTTTACATAGTGATCACCAATGCATTTGAAACATCCCCCAACGGGCCCTTTCCTTTAAAATTTATTTTCTCCAAAAATGACATTATTCTGCTAATTCTTTATTGTGTTTATAGTAGGTTTAGTTGTATTTTTTTTTACAGGATTCATTTTTCTACCCTCTTTATTCCACCAAGTTTTCCTAGGAGCTCGTGGTGAAAGTGAGCTAACACTCTTAGATTTTGTTTCTCTTCCATGAAGGCTAAAATGGATTTCAATTTTTGTACTAGCCTTATACCCTTTTCAAACACTACTTCCATTGTAGATATTCCATGAACATCCACCTCACCTCCAATGTTTGGGTTTAATCCCATTATGAACTTATGAATCCTAAATTTTTCATCTTTTGGCATTGGGGCACATATTTTAACATTCTTGTAAAACGTTCCCAATACTCCACAACACTCAATTACCTTGAGATAATTTTTGAAATTATGAAATTTTCTTATCAAAATAAATTTGAGGTAACCAAAATTGATGAAAATATACTTTAAATTGATACCAAGTGATGGAGGTAGTATATATTCCCAATTCCATCTTACGGTTATCCCACCATGAAGATGCTTCATTAGAGAGTTGGAAAGTACCTCATACTACTTTAGTTTCCTCAAAAAAATCCCTTATTTCAAATTATTTCTCCAACTCACTTAATCGTCTTTTCAGCACCATCCCCTAAGGTGGTTCCATGAAATTTGGGTGGGTTGATCCTTTTTATGTCTCTAGAAAGTTCAACAACCAATGGATATATTTTATCCCCTCACTCATTTTCATTGTCATGTTGTTTAGGTTATTATTCCTCGTGCTCTTCATTTTCAACCACTACCTACTAATCCAAGGAAGTTATCTGATTATGGGTGTCCTGAAGGAATGATAATTTCACCTAACTTATCATTCGTCGAACCTTCACCATTATCTGAACTGGTTCCAGCTTCATCGTTCACCCTTCTTCTAACCATCATATCTTGTTAATGAAAGGATTAAATGTTCATTATTTTTATGAATCTATTCAGTCAAGAGATGATAAACCTATAGCTTTGATACCAAACTATAACACCCTTGTTATGATTAGCCAATTTAAGGGATTTTTTTACTAATTTAAAGCATACCCTTAATATACACTCAATGCTACTAATGTTTAACATTATTATTTATCTTACTCCTAAATAATCCAGCATAATTAAAAAATTAAAAAACCATCTAATAACATGTAATAACCATGTGCAATTGTAAGGGTATATCCAAGTCTCCTATTATCCTTGGTTCAGATTTAATTGTAAAAACAATAACATAGAACGCAATAAAAACTCATAGGTTATATAATTCATTCGGGATATCTTATTCATGATTGATGAGTTACATATATAGATCAATTAATCCCTATAATGGTTGATTCAAACATGATCTTCAATCCCTACATAATCTCAACCCCATCTCCTAATATCTCTCTAACATCCCTTTATTATCTCACACAACTTTAGCTACGAGAGTTGTTCTCACAACTCACTTTTACACTTAAAAAATAATCTAACTATTATAATATTATATTACCATCTAGATAATATAATTCCACTCAAAAATAACTAATGTTCACACTAATACATTAACTCCTAACATTCACCCCCTTGGTGTGAACATGGGGCAAAGTGGAACTAAAACCAGAATCGTATGCCAACACATACTTTTTGGTCTGCATACTACTGTTTGAATCTTACTGTCTAGATCTTACTGCACATGACCATTACTATGTAAATAACACATCTCACATTCACTCCATGTGAACGCAATGAACATTTCACTGGCCAATCACCTTCATAAATAAGTATGAAAGTCATAGGATCTCTATAGTTAGAGGATTTCTATAGTTAACTTCCCTCGTATACAATTTTTTCACTATTCCACACCGTCCATGCCATATCAAAACACGTTCAAGAGTTTACATTAGGAAATATCACACAAGAGAATGGGCATAAACTACTATTATTATTATGCATATCAAATAAAACTCACAATTGAAAATGAAGTCACCATAGCAAAATGCAGCCCCATTGTTTGTGACTGAAGAGAGGCGTTGATCACCCTCCTTACTTTGTTTCCTACAACCTCCATCAAGAATCTATTTCTAACTCATTTGAATGTGAATTGAAGTTCAAATTTCATTACTTTACAAAATTGAACATTAGGTTACACTAAAAATGCATTCGTAAGGATTTTTTTTAATTTTTAGACTTTTATGACACACAATGAGTTTTTCAAAAATATTTGAATCAAATTTAAAAATTGATGACAAATAAAACAATAAGACACAAATAATTAAGAATTAACAAAAATAATGTTGACCATAAATCTTGAATTCAACACATTTATTTATTTTGACTATAAAAATGTAGTCTTAAACATAAAAACAAAATTAAAAAAAAAAGACAAACTTATTAAACAAATATAAAACAAAAACTAAAATTTTAAACCAAAATATTAAAGAAAACTTATTACTACTTTTCAAAAACCAAAAATTAAAACAAAACTTCAAAAAGTAAAAGTGTGGACAAATATTAATACTTTTTTTAACTGCAAACCTAAACCTATAGGAACGATTGCAATGTAAACATTAAACGTAACAAATATGTAATACTTGAAAATCTATAATATGAAAAATCATTACCGAATTACTAAAATTACATAACCAAACACAAAACTTTAAACAAACCACAGGTTATAAAATATTAACGAGTGGGCAAATATTAAAATTGTTTTTAATAAAACTTAATGTAAAAAATCACGGGATATAAAAGATAAATGAGACCACATATTAAAAAAAGAAAAAGAAAAGACTTTAACCTTAATACAAGAGTGACGGTTGCATGAAGAAAGAAGACAAAGTATGTTCCGTTGAACAATAGAGCCAATGGTGTTGGTTGCATGAAAAAAGAAGATGCTCTTCTAAGGAAGGAAGTGTTAGTGAATAGTGCAGGTCTACAGAAATCATGCATTTTTTACTTAGACTGGTCATACCTCATGCGCAGTTGGAAGACCTTTATAATCACCTAATCAATATTTACATAGAAGGGGAAAATACCACCTCATAACTATTTTTATTACATACACACAGTCCCTGAATACTCACATTATCTCCACCTAAATATGCATGCATGCCATGCAAGGAGCTCATAGATTTCCTACTCTGATACCAAATATTATCCTTAGTTCATATTTAATAGTAAAAACAATAACATAGAACACAACAAAAACTTAGAGGTTACATAATTCATTCAAGATATCTTATTCACGATTGATGAGTTACATATATAGATCAATTAATCCCTATAATGGTGGAGTCAAACATGATCTTCAATCCCCACATAATCTCAACCCCATCTCCTAATATATCGCTAACAACCCTTTATTATCTCACACAACTTTATCTATGTGAGTTGTTCTCATAACTCACTATTACACTTAGAAAATAATCTAACTATTACAATATTATATTATCATCTAGATAATATAATTCCACTCACAATAATTAATATTCACACTAACACATTAATTCATAACATCTCCATGATCTCCCTTAGGTCATTCTAACCAAGTGTGTATACTTTTTTATACTTGGTCTAACCTTGTACAGGTTATGATATTTGTGTGCATATCCTAAGTGCCTATCTAGAAGACATTCATGCAACTTTCATATAGTATCTGAAACTATTTATTTAGGGGATTGGTGATCAAAAAATGAAGCCAGTTAATACATTACTTTGGCCAAATTTTCAAGCATTGTTTTACAAGCTTAGTTCTGAGACCACACACCAGGGTAAATTTCAAGACCCCTTACCAAAATCCAACCTAGAGTTTTTTGTCAAATTGTAAAAAATGGATCTATTTTTTATGGTGAATATGAGAAAAATATATATAGTGATGCAGGTGAATAATGTATCCAAGAAAAGGTGCACCAGAAATAGGCACAAGGGATGACCCAAAAAATAATATGCATGCAAACGTACAGACACATAGTTGCATATGCAATTGGACGACTACATATGCAACCAAGAGGCTACATGTATAAAATCCTAGTTTTATATTCACTTGGGTTCTTGCATACAGTCACAGAGTTGCATACATAAGCAGGTGACTTCATACATAGATGCCCGACTTTATATGTACCCGGGTGCCTACACTTGCAACCACCCAGTTGCATGTGTAAGAAAAACTTTGCATATGCAGATGTCGGATTCATATACAACTAGAGGAATACATGTGCAGGAATTTGGTTGCATACATAATCGGGTGACTATGCACATAGCCACCCAGTTTCTCGTATAACTAGTTTCTGGCAGTTGGTCATGTATATATAGCTTCCTAGTTACGCGAACCATTTTCTATTGTGTTCCCTGACACCTCCCTCACCTATATATAGCCTTGGTCCATCATTCATTCTCTCATTTGTCCTCACTTTCTCCTTCAAGCTCCACTCTAGTCTCTACATCAGGTTCTAGGTTCCTATGGCTATCAATTCATCAAATCAAGCTCTAATGTACACATATTTGCATCTGCAATCCAAAAATGGCATGCCATTTGACATCCTCTCAGACTCAGTCTTAGGATAAACCCAAACTTCAATACGCTAAAAAAAAAAAAAAAAAACAAAACATGATGTTCCTGATATT
>CM034151.1:201531918-201704346 GCA_019776745.2 Taxus chinensis
AGATTTCGCTGTTTTTTGCAATATGACGTCCACAAATGACCCTATATTTGTCCATCAACTTCCTACACTTACCCATGTTCCATCTTAATTTTTTTCAGAGAGACGATCAGGAACTTATGGCTAAGAATTCTACCTCTACATATTTGTGGCATCAGAGACTTGGTCATATAATTTTCAAGTATCTCAAGACACTTCGTTGGTGTAATATGGTAAATGGTTTACAATCTCTTCAGAAGGATACAGATAAATGTCCTCACTACCTTGTAGGTAAACAACACAGAGCTTTGGTCTAGAAAATTATGTATCGAATTCATGGAAAACTAGATTTGGTTCATACCAATCTTTGTGGTCTTATGCAACCAAGTCATTCTGGGTTCCAATACTTCATGCTTTGTTTTGACGATTACTAACAGAAAATGTGGATATATTGTCTTTGTAAGAAAAGTGAAGATTTTAAAACCTTAAAGAAATTCAAAGTGGTTGTTGAGAACAAATATAGTCTTCACATCAAAGCTCTTTGCTCATATCAAGGGGGAGAATTCACCAGTGATGAGTTCAAAGCCTACCTTTAAGATCATGGGATTCGTCAAAAAAATCATCCTCAACACACACTACAGCAGAATGGTGTCCTTGAGATAAGAAATTGTACTATCATGGAAATGGTGTGATGCATGATCGATGATTCCAGACTAGCAAGGACATTATAGGAAGAAAAAAATACAGAAGTGTATTTATTGAACAGAGTGTCGACATTTTCTCTTGACAGAGTAAAGCCACATGAAGTATGGTCAAAGCAGAAACCATCTATTACACACCTCAAAGTATTTGGGTGCAAAGAAATATGTACATACCCAAGAAAAATAGAAAGAAATTGGATATAAAATCACAAAAACTCATCTTTATTGGGTACAGTGAAGAGACTCTTGGGTACATATTAATGGATCATAAGACCATAAAAGTCTACACCAGCAAATATGTTGAGTTTTTTGAGAAGAAGGAAGCAGAGACTCCTCCTCTGGACTCACCTAATGTATATTTTGCACCAGTTGTAAAAAATTAAGCTGATGTTCCCACTGATGATGAAAGTGATGATGGGGATGATGGTGATGATTAGATAGAACCACAACCCATGGGAACATTTCAACGTATTCCTAAGTGGTATATAAAAATCATTCGAGATGTAAAATTGGGTAGTCCTCTGAAAACATCCACTCCTTGACCAAAAAAAACACAACAAAACTCATGAAAATGTGAAATTTTTTCCTTAACGAGTACAATTGTTAAATCTACTGAGCCATCTCAGCTCAATAATCCCTACAATATAAATCTTGGAAAGATGTCATGGATGTTGAGTATCAAAAAGTAATGAAAAATAACACCTAGAAACTTGTTGATCTTCCACTAGGAAAGAAGCCCATTGGATGTAGATGGATTTTCAAAACCATGTAAAAAGAATATGGGACATTTGATAAGTTCCCACTAATGATAAAAATGATGATGGGGATGATTTTTCAGAACAACAACCCACATGAACAATTCAATGTATGACTAAGTGGTATACAATTATGATTTGAGATGTAAAATTAGATGGTACTCCAAACACATCTAATCGTGGAAAAAAGACTCACAATAAAGCTCGTGAATAGGTAAATTTTTCCTTAATGAGTACAATTGTTGAATCTATCAAGCCATCTAAAGTTTAGGAATCCATACAGTCTAAAGCTTAGAAATATGCCATAGATGTTGAGCATCAATCAATAATGAAAATATCACTTGATAACTTATCAATATTCCACTAGGAAAGAAGCCTATTAGATGTAGATGAATTTTAAAAACTAGGTAAAAAAAACATGGGACCATTGACAAGTACAAAGTGAGACTTATAACAAAGGGGTGTGCTTAGAAGGAAGGCATAAACAACGAGGATAAATTTTATCCCACAACTAAGATCAAAATGATCAAGATGATATTTTCCCTACATACAAAATTTGGATGGAAAATTTCACTATATGGAAATGAAAAGTGCCTTTTATAATGGATACTTATAGGAATAAGTCTATATGACTCAACCAAATGGATTTTTCATACCCATAAAAGAAGAAAAAGGCATGTAGACTCATCAATTCACAATATGGTATTAAATATGATCCCTAAGCATGGTATATCAAGATTATATAACATCTCATTCAACATGGATTTGAGAGGGATACATATGATCCCAATATCTACCTCAAGAAGTAAAAAGGGGATATTGTCATTGTTTTTGTATATGTTGATGATATAGTCATCAATGGAAATATAGTGAAGATTATCAATGAAATAAAGAAAGATCTGAATCAATCAATCAACATGACATATCTCGGGATGATGCACTACTATCTTGGTTTGGAAGTTTGGAAAAATGATAATCATATCTTTGTTTCTCAGTTGAAATATGCCAAGACTATGCTCTAGAAATTTAGGATGATGGGTTGCACACAAATTTCCACACTTATGAAAAAAAAGACTTCAATTATCTCATATAGATCCATCTCCATTGGTAAATGCGACTCTATATCAACAATTGATTGGAAGTCTCATTTATCTAACTTCTACCATACTAGATATCAAATTTATGGTCAACTATGTTTCACGGTTCATGTAGGAATATAGAGTTGGTCATTAGAAAACATCAAGGTGGATCTTGAGATATCTCAAGGGAACTATGGATTTTGGTCTAGAGTACAATAAGAATGATCAATTCTTCTTGACTGGATATTTAGATTCAAATCAACAAGGTAATATTGATGACAATAAATCCAATTATGAATTTGTATTCCTTTTGGGATCTAGTCTAATATCATGGGAACCAAGAAATAAAAATTTATTTCTCAATCTTCCACAAAAGTCAAATATCATGTTATAGGTTGAGTTGTTTGTGAACCAATATGACTATGTTGAATACTTAAGGGACTAGTACTACCATAAGAGAAATTTACCACCTTCTTTATTGAAAATGAAGGTGTTCTGAAACTTGTTCACAATCTAGTGTTTTACAAGAGAATAAATCACATTGAGGTACATGTATATTTCATTTGTGAGTATGTATTGAAACATAATATTCAACTTCAGTTTTTCCCAACATCTAAATAGAGAGTAGATGTCTTCACAGAGTCACTTGCATGCGATAAATTTGAGATGTTTAAAGATTTCCTCTCCTCTTCTCTTGAGACAATGAAAAACTAAGGATAAAGGTTAGGTAAAACCTTATTGTTAGTGTAATTATGCATTCTTACCATATGTAAGTATTTATTACTTAGGTAATTATTTAATTACATGGTTGTATGGTTATATTTCTATAACCATTATTATTGTCTTATTTTTACGTATGTAATTTGGTTACACTTTTGTAAAACCATTTATATTTTATATATTGTTTTCCAATACCTCTTAGTATTACAACACTTCAAAGCTTTGTAATTGATTATTCCAGATCAATAATAATGGTCACGCTTCCTCATTCTATAATTACACATACATATTTACTTCAATAGTGATAATTGAAAATTTGGGTGGAATTATTGGAGAATAAAATAACGTACTTGATATATTAGATGGAGGATTTATAATGGAGGTATCTATGAGTGAAGTGAGAAATTCAATAAAATAAATGCACTACTATCAATCTCAAATTCTGTGACATAGGTGGATAGTGTTGATAGAATTGTGGGCATGGTCATGTTATTGAAAGAATAATATGAATAATAAGAGGATACATGTGAATTACGATTGTAAATGAATTGAATGATTTTGGGTCTAGCTACTTGAAATTACTATCTTCTTCATGCTAGAATTACATTGGTAAGAGCCATCAAAGTTTTCCTTTGAATATTGGAAAAATATTCAAAATTTGGGGGCCTTTATAAGGAGATATAAATTTTAGGTCCTTATTAAATATTAGGAACATATGGTGCATTAATCCTTGTCTTTGTATGGGATCCTCCCTAACAAATTATTTTTTTAATTCTTCTTTGTACTTGTTCATGCTGATTTCATTTTAATAAATTTTTTTGCTTCAAATGCTCTATGTATGTCAAGTGATATTGCACTATTAACTTCATATGTTTTTGTAACTTTACCCATCATACTATATGAAATCAACTAGTGTGAAAATGTGTTTTTTTTTGCAGGTCATCTCATTTAACCTATACACATGGAACCTTCTAAAATATCAGTATTCTGATCATTATAAAACATAGTAGCATGTGCTCTCTTCTGCTTCGCAATAACTCCATTAACAATATAATGATAAACTTCCTTTATAATGAATTTTTATGTACATATTTAGGTAATTTTGGGCCTATAATAGTTCCATTAGCCATACGACATATATAGCCTACATAGATAAACCGATCTAATGGTGGATTTAAACCTTCTCTCGTCTCTTGTGATATCTTAGAGAAATATTTTCCATAAAATAAATAATTATGCATAGTAACAAATAAATCACACATTTTAGAGAAATGGATGTAGACAGCTATGAATAATAAGCATAAACATAATGCTCCATTCACATATCGTGTCCAACGTTGAAATACCTTTTCTAATTGAAATGTTATAGAAATTGAGGAAATCTATTATATATCAAGCCATGTATAAGCCTGATTTTCCTTATATGTATTCTTGAATCATTTTAACTGAGTGGAAAGAGATGATATCTAACAAAATAAACATTGTTACTTTGTTTCATATTTCATGCAACAGAGGAAACCACCTGTTGGCTACATGAAATGTGTCAATTTAGACCTTTCCAAATCACACGAGGACCATGGTGTTTCTAATATTTGATTGGAAATTATTAATGGTGTATTGTTTTATAAGATTCAATGATTTGAATTCAATATTAGTAACTCTTCTAGTAAAATCTCAATATCATTATTGTTTGTAAAATATTATATCCAATAAAGGTATTCCTTCTCATATTTAGGAAAATTGAAAATAACATAAAAGCATGTACTTAAGAAATATGCTATTAGTTGATCAAATCCTACATAAAATTTTCCATATCAAATATTTTCTTCATCCAAGATATATCTGGTCATATAAGAGAACAAAAAAATATCTCATCTGTGGAAGAAGAAATTACTTATATGAGGCACTATGATTCCCTAATGGAATTGATGTCTTTGGGTTACCTTGCTTATTAAATATTATTGAAATAGACGTAAACATGTGAATAGTTTTCCTTGGTGCTTGTTTGTGGGGTACACATTATACCTACTATCTTTGAGGATTCCTAGGGGTCCAATTGAGCATTTGTTGGGTTGGGCCTCCGCCCATCTTTGATGAGATCATAGTGTTATTGACAGTCCTAAGAACTTTTTTTTAAGCAATTTTGTGATTTGCATAAAACTGAAATGTAGCATTATATTTGTGATAGCTAAAAACTTCTTTGGATACATTTTCAAATGTAAACCTTAAACATATAACAATGAAAAAAAGTTCAAGAATGCCCCATTTGCAAAGAGAGACGTCTACCTACTTGATGTGTATGATTAGAATAAGAAACTAAAAAATTCTTAATTTCATGCTTGGGAAAAGGGCCATCTCCACATTAATAGTGTAGTCTTTTTATTATCAGTTACTAGATGAGAATTTGATGGCATTGGGGAGCTCAAAGTGCATCAATTTATGGAGTAAAAACAATCTTAAATAATTCTGATTTGAGTTTGAAATCCGAGTTGTTGTCATTAGAATTCCCAAAACATTGGTGATAATCACATGATGCATTTTCAGTCATAATTGCATTTACGGGAGCGAGAAATTTACATTTAGATTGAGTGGTACCAGAAGATTCAATTACAACCCCTGAATTCAAAATAAGAATTTGAAGCAATAGAAACCTAGGTATATATGGTAACTGTGGGAAGATGTACGCTTGGATAGGTCTCCCACTTGAATATTGTAAGCTTGAAGGATGGAAATAAAGGCATTAACAATCTTTCCAAAATTTCTAACTTTGGTTGAGTAGTCAGTTTTACCCCCATTATAAAAGGAAGGAACCCCATGCGTGCCAGCCTATCACCCAGCAGAAGCTGAGTGCTCACCTGAGGCACGCGTGGGTACCGAGTCTCTCTTTTATGTGAGTTTAGTGGGAAGCATCATCTATGATTAGTGTAAGATTTTTTAGGAGGGAATTTAAGACAAACAAGAACCATAGGGCTCAGAATGGCCTCTAGATCCTTGCAGTCACTTCAGACCGAGTACTTTAACAGAATCCAGAACATGCATTATGACAGAAAGAATTATACAAGCATTCATACATAGCATGAAAGGAAAGAGAACTCATATGAGAGAAATGTGCATTAAAACCATTGATATCCATGTCTATATATAATAGGTAACCTCATTATATTCATTGATTCATTACAGAGAGTCACAGAGAGCAGACCACAGTCATGCATATCACTGGACGTATGTAACTAAGCTAACAGAAAAAGAAAAATTACAACTCCATGCTTAGTGCATTCTTTCCTGAATACAAATATCCCCTCACAGTAATTCTGCAGAGCTCCACTCACTCTCTAACCCGCTATACCTCGTACTTCTAGATATCTATCTTTTACTCCATAGGCACTTGTATTTATAATTCTCCTGCACTACCAACTCACCTTCCAGTGCCCTCAGATCTGGTGCCAAGTGTCGAATGTGGTCCTTTATGTGAGCATGCTCCTCCAGGCCTGAGCTTTCCACTCCATCTCATGATGATCTTCTAGAAGATTCCATCCGGGGCATGCTCTTTCCTGGGCCAGCCTATCGCCAGGCTGGCATCTTATCCACATGCAACTGATCATGCTTTTCACGTGTTCTGCCTTGGGTGCCCAAATTGACTAAGTCTAAGCCTCCTTTCACACATCATGTGAGCTATGTGCTTCCTTAACTCTTTCTTTTGTGCACTTTTTCCTTGTGCACCTTTTCATAACTGGGACCCTATGTGCCCACGCACCTTCATACTTGGTTAATATTACAGGGGTCCAACATCACCCCACACTACGCCTATTCTCCGTCCTCAGAAACACTTAACCAAGATGCATGTTGTCTAGGGAACTAATGAATAGCCTTATACTTTACAAAGAAAAGAATAAGGAATGAAAGAATTGGGGAAAAGAATGAAGAATGGGGGGGGACATCAACTCAACAAGCTAGGAAAATCTTTCCAGAGGTCTACCTCTAGCTTATTCCACACTTCGACCTCGCCCTGTGCCTTCTGGCAGAGGTCTCCCACCAAGGGTGCTCACTTCATCAAAACTTAGGCCAACTCCCTGGGTGCCCAAAACATCCACAATCTGCTCCATCTCTTTGCCCAGGTCCTCAAGTTTATCCATCCTTCTAGTGATCTGGGGGTATAGTTCCTTTAGCCGGGCCTTAATTGAGCTCCTTAAGGCCTCAATTGCCTCTGATTTCTTCTCTACTTTGGCCAAAACCTTGTCTCTCTCCACCCTGTTCCCCTTGTTCTTTTCTTGGAATTATTTTAGTTCCATCTCAAGCGTGGGGACCAAGGAGCTCACCACCTTATCTCTGTCCACGCATGTATCATATGTGGCTTCTGCAGACTGGGCAATGACCTTAACCTCTGTGAGTACTTGGCTATACTCAGTAATGAGCCCTACCACTTTCAACCGGTCTTCCTCTTTCAAGTGCGCGGCCACTTCTTCAGTAGATTCCAGGGCCAAGGGTCATCTCTCCATGGTGAGGACGTGCATTAGATCTTCTATACACTCCAGGAGGGATGAGTATTTCTGTGTGGGTGGCGCTAAGTCTGGGTGCTTCAGGAGGATGGCACCTTTGATAGACTCCATTTTCTTGTAAACTTCCTACACCTTTACTTTCTCTTCCCTTAACTCATACCTTAACTGTGCGCTGATCAATTCTTCTTGTTTCAAATTGCTTTGGCCTTCTCCTGCAGTTCTTCCTCCTTTTTCCCTAACTTTGCCTCCAACATTCTAATCCTGTCGTTGCACATGAATAATCTAGCCTTGGTCTTGACCACGACCTTGTTAAGTGCATTGCACATTTACTCATCTGAGAGCCCTTGAGCATTCACTAAGGGATTGACCCCCTTAGATTCTGGCAAGGTGATGAGTGCTTCATGGCAGACTTTGAAGTCTGGCTCATCAACGTGAGACTCGAATGCCCAAGAGAGCATCTTCTTGGTTCGAGGGTATGCACCGTCCTTCTCAAAAGACCCCATGGCTATGAGCCTTTCCATGGGTATGGTGCTCTGGAATCGCACACGTAACACCTTCCTTGTGTCATCAACATAGCTCATTACAAGTATTTTTTCTGCATCAAGAGTTATTCTACCCAAGCGCGCACCTTTGGGGAAGCTTACTATCAGAGTGGGGCCTCCTAGGCTATCATGTTATTTTTCAATGTTCTCCTCCTTCCCCTCCTTCAACACTATGTCTACGCTATGATCCAACTCTTGGTCTACCAAGATCTCAAGCATTCTCTGTGCTTCTCTCTCTGCCACCTCTGTGATCTGCTCCTTTGTAAAACTTATGGCTCCCTCCTTTTTCCTGGCAACCTCCTCATCCTCCATGTCTTTGGTGTCCTCCTCATCTTGTGTGCCCTTGCATCGTGTGAATACAAACTCCTGCTTCTCATCTTCACTCTCCTCTTCCGAGTCATAGATGCTAACCACACGGGGCTCTTGGTCTTTCTCTATTTCTTCTTCTTCTTTGCCGCCATCTTCTTCACTTTTATCCCCTCTTCTACCCATGTAATTTTCCAAGCTATCAGTCACCTCTGAGTCAGCTTCCTCATCCACCCTTTGCTTCTTCCTGAGAGGTGGCTCCTGATCAGGGGATTCGGCCTTATCTTCTTCCTCAGGTGATTCTTCCTTGGAGATGGGTTTCCTAGGCACCTCTACCTCTGGCATCTTCTCCTTCACTGGAGACTTCTTTCTCCACATGTAAGTGCTTGGCTTGGTGCTTGTGGATGGCATGCTCACTGTCTGAGCAGTCGACACACTTGGTGCTTCTCCATCTCTTCCTCTCTTCTTTGACATGGGCCCCTTCTTTCCTAAGGGATCTTCAAGTATGGAGACTTCACTCTCGAGATATGCACCCTTCTCAAACTTTGGCCTTATGCCTAAGTACAATCACATCGCTGATCCTCCAGTGATGGGTAACGTTATTGGCCTTGTCATTTGAATCTCGTGTGACACGTACTTCTCCACGTATGTGCTTGCCACCGGGGTAATTCAGCTTCTTCCTCATCTCCCTATGTTCCTGGTCTAGACTACCTAGTTCCAGTCTTAGCTTCTTTGACTCTTTAAACCTGTTCACCCCCACTTGGAAGTATTGAGTAGTAAATGCAAAGGGGAGCTTGCACCAAGGGCTCCATGAATCATCTATCAGCTTGAATCTACCCAGGAAGTAGTGTTGATAGACCATGCGAATTCAGCTTCTCCCTTAGTGGCTGCTGGGAGTTGTTCAGGGATTCTCCACTCTGCCCTGAATGCATTCCTCAAGCGCGTGTACCATTTTTCCAGTTGCGCCTTGTGGGGTGTTGTCATTGTATCACAAGAATATTTTTTGAACCTCTTCGCATGTGAAGGATCCTCGGCTGGGTACTCCCATATGAACTTGTCTAGTGCGTCGGGCACTCCAATCTCCATGAATACAATGGTGAGAAAGATGTTGCCGAAGAGGATCCTGTCCCCTTCCTTCACGCAACTGACAATTTCTTCAGCGATGTACTTGGATAGGTTGTATATAGTTCCCTCTATAATCTTCCTATAGACATGTAGCCAAGGTTTGTTGACCTGTGTCCACCTTTCCTGGCCATTTAGCTTAGTCACCAGATGCATGGCCATTTTCATTACGGGGTCCTTGATGTCTGAAATGTCATAATACCGCGACCCTTTCTTACAGGCATACTCAGTGATGGTTTCTTGAATGGCCTCCTTGTCGCCAAGGTCATCTTCTAGGCTATCTCCCTCACATATGAGGCCTGTAAATTGTGAAATTAACTGGGGAGTCATGCATCTTGTGCCCAGCAAAGTGGAAGTAATCTTCATGCACCCATGACATCAACCACTGGTACAGGTGTTCTGGCTTTCCAAAATAAGGCAACTCATAGAGTTGCAATAGCCCTGCCTTCTCCATTTTAACCTTCACATCATCGTCATATATAGGAAAACCCTTAGGTGTTTGTTTGTTGGTGGGGCGTACCAATTCCAATGCCATTTCCTTTTCTATCATGTTCATGTGGTGATTATAGTCACTAACAGGTACACTTCTCAAGTGGGATTCCCATTCCTTCCCCATCATCACCCCATCTGGGTATTGCATCTCTACATACCATTCTTCATTTGTGTCTACCACAGGTTCTGGTTGTTTAGCCTTGGCTTTTCCCTTTCCTTTCTTAGGTGCCATGGTCGGGGTATTTTTATCACTCCAATTCTCTCCTTGTTACTCTGTTTTACTTCCTCCAATCCTCTGATCTCAAATCCATGATATAACTCTTCTAAACCCGTGCCCTAGTTTGTCAAACCCTAACTGGGATAAAATATTCACAAGACAATGCCTCTTCAACTCTTTCCACGCCTATGTAACCCCTTCCTTCTGGTTCACAATTTCAAACTGGCTGCTTCAATCTCATAGATCTTCCTTCACTCGATCGAATCTGAAAGCCCTAGTTTGTCTAACTCACTTATATCTCCAACTCTTCTATTTCGCAAAGTAAAAATGAGAGTGCCCCGACCCTCTACTTATAGTTTTTCTCTTTTCTGAACATTAAATGCTACTTCACCTACCACCATACTTTGCTCATTTAATGCATATTTTTCAAACAAATCCCATCTTCAGTGCCTTCACTTACGTGCCCAACTTGCGTGAAAACTCCTCCAACCTTCTGGCGCACAACCAATCCAACTTGACAGGAGACTCTTACGTGCATGTAACCCACGCTGAAGGCACTTCTTCTATCCTGATCCTTGCTCTCACCTACCTCATGTTGCTTTCAAATGTGCTTTCTCCTCCTCAGTACGTGGGATCTACAAGTAGCTTTACCCTGGCACCAACCATTCTTCCATCTTCCTTTTTATATACCTCTTTCAACCCGGCTACTCAACAAGGCTTTTCAACACAACTTCCTTGGTACTTTGATCATGCACTTCTTCACCTTTCTCCACCCCACACTTAAAGCGATGCATGGTCCTCTGCACACTCACAGATTCTCCAAAAATAGCAATAAGGTTACTGGCACCCAAGGTGCAAAACAAAACAACAACGTGAAAGGGAAACACAAGAAAGGGAAAAAACATAAAGGAAACTTCTAAACTAACTGGAAAAACTACCTTATTTACAAACACCAAGAAGACTTATTTATAGTAGGGCTTCATCCTACTGCCATTGAAGTGTCCAGGAAACTTCATCCCATCCAGTGCTTGTAACTGGCACGCGCCTGAATCAAGGATGTATGAGATTGTGTAAGGACCCAACCAATGGACTTTCAACTTCCCAGGATGGTGCAGAAACTTAGAATCATATAATAACACCATCTACCCAACCTCAAACTTCTTGTTTCTAATATGGTGATCATGCCAAGCCTTTTGCTTTGCCTTTTCCGTTGTTTGGCTCCATCGGGCAAGTGATCGTCTCTCATCTAGTTTCATTAGCTCCTCAATTATTTCTTCCAACACTTGTTCATTGGCTAACCCTCCTGTGCGCTATTCGCAGAGAAGGCAACATAAATTCAACTAGTAAAACAACTTCCGTGCCAAACACCAATTGAAAAGGTGTGGCTTTGTTTAGTCTTTTATACGTTGTCCTGTAAGCCCATAATACTGCCGATACTTTGTCATCCCAATCAAGTCTTCCGACATCACAAATCTTGGTCAAGGTATGACTCAGTATTTTGTTGAATGCTTCCACGGTTCCATTTTCTTGTGGGTGATAGGGCGTAGTCTTGTGATGAGCCACCATGAACTCAGATAATAGGATCCTCATGGTCTCATTCAAGAAATGTGTACCCCTATCACTGGTAGACTCAAAGGGCATCCATACCTCATGATAATGTTTTCCCATAAGAACCTTGTTGTTGTTGTTGTCATGCAATCTTTAGTTGGGGCTGCCTCTTCCCACCTTGTGAGATAATATGTGCAAGTGATGACATAACGTGACCCAGTCCTCCATGCTACCAGTGCAATAGGTCCTACAAAGTCTATCGCCCACTTTTCAAAAGGCTCCACGCTAGGAATAGGGCACAAAGGCATTTCATCTCTCCTTCCTGGTTTGCCAATGCGCTGACAATGGTCACACACTTTACAATAATCTCTGCAATCCTTGTACAAGGTTTCCCACCATAAACCTGCCATTAATATCTTACACGCGGTGGCATCACCTGCATAATGCCCACCCACACTTCCTCCGTGTGCTTCCTCCATGATGGCCAGGTGTTCATGCTCTAAGACACACCTACGCAAAACTTCATCACATCCCAACTTGTATAAGTCTCCACTGATTAACATGTAGGGCGTGACGCGTATGGCCAACTAATTTTTTTCCAATGCCTTCATTCCATCTGGTACCACACCTTCCTTTAAGAATACTGCAATCTCCTCTAAATCTGAGGGCGCGCGCTGCAACCTAAACAGTTGTGCATCTGGCATTGCTTCCTCAATACTCTACGCGTCCTCTCCTGAATCAATTCTTGACAGATGATCAGGCCCACAGTTGTTTTTTCTAGGTTTTACTACAATGGTGAATTCAAAATCTTGAAACAACAACACCCATCAACATATGTGTCCCTATAGAACAGGCTTGTTCACTAAATACTTCAATGCCATGTGGTCGGTGTAGAATACAAAGGGTGTTTCCAACAGATACTGCCTAAATTTGAAGAAGGTGTAGATCATTGATAATTCCTCACGCTCAGTTGTGGTATAATTTTGCTCCACTGGTGTCAGCTTCCTGCTTGCAAAATAGAGAGGATGATCAACAATCCCTTCACCTGGCTGTGTAAGTATTGTTCCAATGGCGATCCATGAGGCATCTACATGAACATGAAAGGGCTTGTCCCAAGAGGGAAACTGTAAAATAGGTGTGGTAATAAGCATATATTTTAATGTATCAAACACCCTCTACTGTGTCTCTCCCCAATGGAAGGAACATTTATGTCCAAGTAGCTCCTCTACAGTGAGGTGATCTTGGCATATCCCTTAATGAATTTTCTGTAATATCTCGCATGCCCAAGGAATCTGTGCACTGTGCTCTAGCTAGTAGGCTCCCTTAACCCCACAATAATTGTAACTTTAGCAAGATCTACCAGCAAGCCCTCCTTACATATGATATGCCCCAATAAAGTCCCAAAGGGTGTAGCAAACACACATTTCTCAATGTTGAGGGATATCCTCAATTGCCTACACCTCTCAAACATTAACCTCAAATTGTCACAATGGTCTTTAACCAGACCATATATTGTCCAGTCATCCAAATAGACCTGAAGAAACTTATGGATGAAGTCTTGGAATGCTTGCACCACTATGCGCAAAAAGACAGTAGGTGCATTCTTCAACCCAAAGGGCATGACCGTATATGAAAAAATTCCCCACTCGGTGGTGAAAGTTGTCTTCTCCTAGTCTTCCTTTGCAATCCAGACTTGGTGGTACCCTGAAAATCCATCCGTAAAGGAGTAGATTTCGCGCCCAGTGACTCCTTCCAAAATTTCTTCAGTGAAGGGGGTAGGAAATGGATCAATGACACAAACTACATTCAATTCCCTATAATCCATACAAATCCTAATCTACCCATCCTTTTCTATGCTGATTACCATCAGACTTATCCACTCCAATTCTTCCACTGCCTCAATGATCCCAGAAGCTACCATTTTGTCTATCTCCTCCTTGACCTTTACACACAAGTTGGGATTCATTCGGTGGGGCCTTTTCATAATTGGGTGGACACCGTCCTTCAGTTTTATCTTCATCTCCCCCAAGGAATGGTGAATTCCTTTGAGCTCATGATACCCGCATGGAAATAAATCCTCAAATTCACGTAACAAATCAATGATTTTCGATACTTCCTTCTCTTTCAAGTAATCCCCAATAATAGCTTCCTTAGGTTCTTCTTCTGAACCGATGTTAACTTTATTTGTCTTTAAAGGCTCATGGTAGGCATGCGCACGAGCATCTGCACTATCCACTACCTCGTGTGTCCCTACAGAATGGCCAACATCTAAGCTTTTTTATTCCTCTCCATCAATCACATATACCAACTTTCCCTTCTCTTTTTTCAAACACGCGCATTCAAGCTGTAACTCTTATGTTTCCTTTTCTTCTTCAAAACATGCCTCCAATCCTAGTTCACCTAGTAATTCCAACAGCCTATCGTCCATCTTGGCACTATCCCCCATGGTAAGGCACTTGATACCCTATAAGGCCTTATCAACTGATGGCTTGGTATTCCAATATTCAAAGGTTTGAATAAGGTTAGCCGTGAGTTCTTGCCAATTCCTTATTTAGTGGCGTGTCTCTGAATGAATGTATCATGTGTGCACGTAACCCTATAGTGTAGAATATAACTTGTACACCTAGAGGGATGGTGGAAAAGCTTCCATGCCCTCTCTCCTGTCCCGTTCACACTCCTGGATATGGAAAGAGGCGGGCTCCTTCCCATGGTACTCCTTGATGATGGTGGGTACATTGCTCCTAGAAAATCTAATAGAGAGAGCAATTCTTACATCGAGTCACTCTAAAAGGCTCTCCTGATGTGTGGCCCACCACCGAGCTATTATGCCAAGAAAGATATAACTTAACATCTCCCTCCGTTCCTTCTCATCCTTCCATTGAGCTTCTACCTCCTGCAGAAAGATCTTAGGGAAAGCTCCTCCTAAATACTTGGGCATTTATTTTCCTCCAAGGCACCTAACCATGCACGTCTTTGTTACATTGGTCATCGATCCTCTCAACTACCATCCCATTAATTTGTAAGTTCCATGCACCTAATTTTCACGTACCATACTTGTGGTATCACTCACTGACTGAGCATCTTTAACCTGGATAACCCCATTAGTAGGGTGTATCATCTCAAGGTCTCTGATTGAGCGCACATAAATATTTTCCATAACTTCTTTTCCCCATGGTTCAATATAGGGTGTCAAATTTCCATCAACCAGAGGTATAATGACCCATTCCTCCTTGTTCTTGAAGCTGATGTACCCTTTGTTGAACCGAAGGTCTACATTGTTTTTGTAACTCCAAGGACGCCCAAGTAGTGCTGGGAAATTGTCTACCTTGGTGAGCTCCAAGACTTTGAAGTCCCCAGTAAACTTAGCTCCCTGGATAGTAATAGCTACATCCTTTAAGACACTGATGGGCATTGCCTTAGTTTTTTTTCCATATACATCACATTTGAAGTTGGCTATAATATAGGTCTCCCCATCTGATGTCATGCATCCAAAGTGAGAACATTAACCTTCATTCCTATGTCAATGAGGATATTACTAAGGATCCATCCATCTACAACTACATTCAACGTAATCTCCTTATCGTAGTCGAGGCTATGAAGGGGGAGGTTCATGCGTAAGACCTATCTCTTGTGCTCTTCTCCAGCACATGGTACCTTCTCCCTCAACCAGGATCCTAGCAAAGGAATGATGTTCTCGTACCTTAACATTTTACACACCTCCTTGATCTCATCCAGGTCATCCTTTTGTGCCTCAACTCTCCTTCCTTGTTCCTCCCTCCTAGATTTCTCCTTTAGACATTGGATCTCCCCTTGTAAGCTTCGAATAACATCCATGGTGTCCTGATATATCTCCTTCTGATGGGTGGGGTCTGGATATTTTCCATGAATGACTTCCTCCCTCATAATCAGGGTCTTCTATTTTGATACCTCCCTTGCTTGCGTAGCTTCTACCCTTGTTATTATCAAGACAGGCTCCAAACCTTCATCGTGTGTTACCCGGGGCATCCACTATATGTCTGCCTTCTTAATACTAACCATCGTAGTGCCCTTGTCCTTCTAGTTCTACAGATTCATATGCTCAAATAATTCTAGACACTCCTCATACTTATGCTTCTTTCCTCACCATGAGCACTGCAACAGGTCTAGGCACTCACTTTTCTAATGTTCTATAGATCCAAAGTTAAAAAATGTTCCACATGGGAACTCACTCATTCCTCCTCCATGGTTACATCGACCACGGAATCCTCCTTGAAAACCTCTTCCACACGCACCTCCTTCTGCACGCTCCTCATAATAGCGATCATTATCCTTGGAACCACTAGCAACACTGGTTTGGCAGACCCCATGATCAATGGCCTTATGGATCTGATCAATGAACCTACAGTCCTTAGTGTCATGGGTTGTAGAGGTGTGAATTTTACAATAAAAAGAGACATTCTTCCTGATCACGCACTACAACAAGGGACATCTACTTACATCATGGTCCCCATGAAAAATTTCAAAATCCACTATTAAAGCATGTACCGTCCTCCGGGGGAAATTATCCTTAACGTGCTCCTCTATTTCACAATCTGTGCACCACAAACCATTGCGAGTCTCATGGGTTGTTTTCGTAGATAATTTCTCCAACTGTTTTTTCATAGCAACAATCTAAGCCTCTAAGAACGGGCTAATGCAAGTATCAATACTACCAATAGCCTCGGTGCATAAGGCAGCTTCCAATGCTTCGCGCGGGTCTGTAAAAGTTTTATGAGACAAGGCCCTTCTAAAAGGGTGATCAATCCTCCAACAAACCACTATGTATGCTGAGAAGGATGGATATCATATGATAATTTAGACAAGAGAGTTTTAAAACGTGCATCATACTCCCATACACTCTCTACCATTCCTTGCTGAATCTCCTTCAAAGCACTAATGCTCTTCTGCTTGAACTCAAGAATGTGGAACTCTTCCAAGAATGCATTCTTTAAGGCAGTATAGTCCACCACCATTTGATGAGGGTCATACTTTCTATACCAACTATGCGCATGCCCTTGTAACATGGTTACAAACTAACTAGCCTTCTGTTCTAGGGTTGTGACACCCTTCTTGCTCCATAGCATTTCACACTTGTGAACATGTTTTGTTGCATCCTCAATGCCCCTATAATCTAGAAAATGTAGAGACATTTCAAAGAGTACTCGAGGTGGTGGCTGGGGTCCCTATCCTCCCGAGCCTGATCCTTAGTTCCCACCGGTGTTTCCTCCGCCGCCTAATCTACCAGGTCCACCAGATCCACTAGAAACACTGGGTCCAATCGGGCCTGTAGGAGTTGTGCCAAGTGCACCCATGGTCCCACTGAACTGTGTGCCAATGGTCTGTGATAGCACCCCACTAGCACTACTTTGTCCCGCGCCACTCCCTGATGCAAGACCAAAAGCTTGTATACATGCCCCTTGTCTAAAGACTCCTCCAAATACTAGAATATGTGCAGCCATAGAAGAAGGAACAAGAAAATATACCTCCTAGGCACAGATCTATCTCTTCCACTAATATCAACTGGGTCAATAACACTTCTTCCTGGATCAGGAAAACCAAGCTCCAGGGCTTAGTCACTGGGTGGGTTAAGATATGTGCCAATGGCTCTCATTTCTCCGTGTGACGAACTCTCACCAGAAGCTGAAGGGGTATCCCTCACGTGCTTGCCAAGATGGGGTAGCACAGAATGCTCAGGTTCCACATCCTCTGCATGAACCTCAACTCCTTCCCGCATGTCTATCTCCATAGATCCATCACACTAGTAACCTCGTGTCATCTAGCAATCTCCCTTTCACATGCTTCACTATACTTGAGTCGTCTTTCTTCCCTCTCCTTTTTTTTCATGATATCATCCATCTTCCTCCAGCCAAGTTCCCTTACCCAACGCTCATAATGGTTTAGCCGGCCATTGGGAAAGCCTCTAAACTCATGGTAACCATCAATATATTCATAGGTAGGGGAATAACACGTAGAAACGTTCCTCTAGGTTCTCACATAAATTCAAACTCATCAACCTCCAGATAAGAATAAGTGGAAATGGTGTATTCTAGAGTGTAACTAGTCAGTACTCTTCTCCACCAATGATCTACAGCATGGGTCCATGTCATATCTGCATCCTACAACCTTTGGTAGTCTTCTTCGGTCCATACATGTGATCCATAATGCCAACTCGATCTATATGTATAGGATGAAATACATTCTTATAGTTCTGCTGGGAAGCAGCAGAAGAAGGTCTCATACAGATCATGGTAGAGGTTCTCTTCTACCCATCTACATGTATTAAACTTAGGTTCAGTGTTGTATCTCTGAGAAAATTCATCCTTTGTGCTCTTGAACCATGATTCAAATTTTTCCAATGTCAATCACTCTGTCATTACTCATTACATAGATCATGATGTATGTTATATCCCACTACAACTTCAAAAATAGGTCCCAGCAATGGAACCTAGATGTAGTCAGTTTTACCCCCATTATAAAAGGAAGGAACCCCATGCGCACTGGCCTATTACCCAGCAGAAGTTGAGCACTCACCCGAGGCACTCACAGGTACCGAGTCTCTCTTTCATGTGAGTTTAGCAGGAAACATCATCTATGATTATTGTATGAGTTTTTAGGAGGGAATTTTAAGACAAACAAGAACCATAGGGCTCAGAATGGCCTCTAGATCCTTGCAGTCACTTTCAACCGAGTACTTTGACAGAATCCAGAACATGCATTATGACAGAAATAATTATACAAGCATTCATACATAGCATGAAAGGAAAGGGAACTCATGAGAGAAATGTGCATTAAAACCATTATTATCCATGTCTATATATAACAGGTAACCTCATTATATTTATTGATTCATTACAGAGAGTCACAGGGAGTAGACCGTAGTCATGCATATCACTGGACGTATGTAACTAAGCTAACAAAAAAATAAAAATTACAACTCCATGCTTATTGCATTCTTTCCTGAATACAAATATCCCCTCGCAGTAATTCTGCAGAGCTCCACTCACTCTCTAACCTGCTATACCTCGTACTTCTAGATCTCCCTTTTACTCCACAGGAACTTGTATTTATAATTCTCCTGCGCTGCCAACTCACCTTCCAGCACCCTCAAATTTGGCACCAAGTGTTAAATGTGGTCCTTTATGCGAGCATGCTCCTCTAGGCATGAGCTTTGCACTCCATCTCATGATGATCTTCTAGAAGATTCCATCCAGGGCATACTCTTTCCTGGGCCATCCTATCGCCAGGCTGACATCTTATCCACGTGCTATCGATCATGCTTTTCATGTGTTTTTCCCTGGGCACTCAAATTGACTAAGTCCCTAGCCTCCTTTCATGTTTCGCACGAGCTATGTGCTTCCTTAACTCTTTCTTTCATGTTCTTTTGTCTTGCGCACCTTTTCATAACTAGGACCCTCCACACCCATGTGCCTTCATACTTGGTTAATATTACAGGGGTCCAAAAAAAACCAACGCATGGCATAATCTTGCAAACTTCTAGGGAATAGTTTAGCTAGTATTATATGATCATTTGCATAATCCATATATGCCACATGGAAAGATCGAATATTCTCTTAATGGTCACCATGGCCATTGAAGGTGGGTAGATTAGGTGTAAAAATTTTGGGATGAAGGGGACAAGTAGATATGGTAGGTGTAAAAGGGGTGTGGAGTAATGAGAAATCAAGATATAGAGAATAATATGAAGAATCTTGTTGTATTTGATGGATTTGAAGTTGTAGATCCTGGTATAAAGAGGATAGGTTATGAGTGTTAGACGAGGAACCAAGTTGTGTGTTAGAATTATTGGGGGTAATGAGGGGAGGGGTAGCAGTAGGAACGGAAATATGAATTTTAAGGGGTTGTGTAAAGGCCATTGAATTCAAGGAAGCACCCACAAGAGGGTTAGAGGTAGCATCTCAAACATTTTTAGTAGTAAGCAAATCATTTAGGACATGTGGGATGTGTGTAGGGTGATCATGTAAGGGAGAGTGAAAATTAGTAAGCTTATCAAGTTTCTCCTGATCAATGTTGGTGTTCTCATCATAAGATTGTTCACTATCAAAGGTTTTGATGTTTTCAAGGGGAACATTTTTGGAATTAATCAAAGGGTTGGAAGATTCATCCATTGATCTAGAGCACTTATGAATAGAGGGAGGAAGCTCAGTGTATTCAAAGGAACCAAAACGACCACAAAGGGTGACAAGCATAAAAGGAAAACCATAGAGGGAAAGTTAGATTCAAGTGATGTGTTCACAAAATGATGTAAATTAAATCTGAATTAAATCTATATTACAAAGTAACTATTACAATAAATAATGTATGAAATTATAATATACAATACTATCCAAGCAATAAGCAAACAATGATGTAAAAACCCTACGAAAGAAGGATAGATAAGAAGACTTAGCTGATTTTTGAATGGACAAGAAGTGATTTGGGCAAGTAAAAGTGTTGAACAGGTTGTAAACATGGTCTTCACTACTCACTATAAATTATGGCTCTTGGGAACATAGTTAGATAGGGGCACCTAGTTGATTTAACAAAAATATAATTTTATGATAAACCCTATATTGTAATGTAACAGTAAATGAATAAGCAATAAAGTACATTTTTGGCCTAAGAAAATAAGAAAGATAAATATAAAACCCTAAGTGTAAGAGGGATAAAAGAAGACTTAACTGATTCGTAATAATCTCATAAGTGTGAAGAGCTACAGAAATGATAAAACAAAAGTACAAATTATCACAATGAATCCAAGAAAAATGCAAAATTGTAGAAATAAGTTAGACTGGGGTGCATGGACTGAGTCAGGGGCACCTAGGAAATGTAGACCTTCTCTAGGCGTCAATGACTACTCATAACATCAAAAAATGGTCTTCGCATGGTCACAAAATTTTTGTTAATGGTCTCTTTTGGTCGCCTATGTGTCGTTTTCTAATCGTCAAGCTCGCTTGAAACCTGCAAAGAGAAAGAACACCTGTAAAACCCCAAAACACATCAAATCCTAAAAATAAAAATATGCAAATGGGGAGTTAGATTGGCCCCAAAAGTCACTCGACTGAGTGAACTTAGGATACGGGTGTTGTACTACATTTCATACTCCATGTAGTTTTGCGTCTATGTGTGTAGAATATTTCCCTAGGTGGATCTTATGCCAGATGCAATTGAATAGCGAGTAATAGCTAGATGTAGGAGATGTAAATAGATGTGTGCATGGAAAAATTAACTTCTACTCCTATGAAGTGTATGCATAATAATGAAGTCCCTTGTCCCTTGTGTGAGTGTTGGATGATTTGATGCTCTTGTAATGAAATTTCAATGCAACCTTAGCTGGTGATATTCAATGATTAGACCTTGGTCCTTTATTATGGTCACATAGCTTTGTATTTATATGATTCCCTTATTTGAATTTCATAACTAACCACTAAAATTCCAACCACCAAGAAAATAAGATTCCGAACATCTATAAAGGACCCAAAATATGGGAATAAGATACAAAAAGGTTGAGGGTTCCCAGAGGGGACAAGGGTGCCTGGGTGTCGACGTCCTGGCTGGGTGTTGGCGTCCTGGATGGGTGCTGGTGTCCAAAATCAGAAAAAATGAAGTGTAAAATTTTAGTATGAGAAAGAAGGTGTGTAAAACCAAGAAGGAAACTAGAAATGAAGAAAAGAGGCCAAAGATAGTGGTCAATTAGTATTTTTCTCACTTAGAAATCATATGAATTGTTGTATGTGACTAGGACCTAGAAATGTACCCAAAGTGTGTCATTTGGTGTCTACATTTTCCCCCACTTTATGTTTTTGATTGAGTTCTTGATAATATAAAGTAGATAAGAGATGTGTACATGATAACCATGTAGATCGATGGCGAAAAATTGTGCCAAGGAGACAAGAAAAAGCGTGGACTAATAAAATGAAGCCTGGAAGCTAGATAAGAGGAAATGACCCTAAGGGTGAAAGTGTATGAGTGTACCATGTTGTTTTGTACCTTTTGTTAATGTTTATTGATGCTTGATGATGTGATTGTTACTTCCCATTAGGACAGACCTATTGTTGATGTCGATTTATGCTTGATAATGTGACAGTTGCTTCCCATAAGGATGAACCTGCAAAAGAGAAGAGTCAAAGTCGTGTATGTGAAAAATTTGATCCAAATATGTAAAAAGCATGTAAAAGTGTGTAAAATGTGAAAAGGGACATGTGTACCTGATCTGTAATGAGTGAAGAGTGTAGAAAGGATCTTAAAAATGTTATAGAAGAATGATTTTTATGGGTGATCTCATGCCAAGAACGAATTTTTTAAGCGATCTCACACCAAGTGATTTTTTTTCGGCAATCTCACACCACAAAAGAAGAAGTGTAGGGAGAAAGGTCTAGTTTTATTCTCCATATTTTGACCTCTTCTTGATGATGTATTCACCACTGTAGGTGGTGTGTTCAAATCCAATCCATTTCAATCCAACGCGAAAAATAGAAAAAGGTAAAATCATGCATTCTGATTTCTAAAGGATTGTGCCTCTATTAAGAAAAACAATGTGTAAACTATCAAAAAATATGTTGATCTGAGAAAACCTGTGTAACTACCCCCTATTCATAGGTTTCAAGGAAGTCTCAGAGGTGCCCATATGCTCATGTCTGTGTCTGGGCATTGTCGTTCATGATGTGTTAAAGACCCAAGTCGAATGCTAGGTTGTTTTTGTGACTGAAGACTTTGTTGTACCAGTATTGAACTAAGTTGTACTATGACTATGAACTATTGTATGAGGTGACTAATTCACCCAATGATTCCCCCATCATTTGGGGTGCATATGATGTCACGATGAGAATGCGGCCATGTTGGTGAGAAAATTTTCTGGGTGGACAAACTTGTGCATTTCTTGCCAATGCTCTGGGAATCTAAGTCCCTCTACTTAACCGATGCAGCTTCCATATATGCATGCATGAGTGAAAGTGAATTTTATCTATATGGCCTTACAACCGAGGATCCAATAGGGGCACTCCACTGACCTTGTGACAAAGCCAACAATCTCTTGCTAGGGAAGACTTTTTATGAAGAGTGGGAAAGGGGGGTAAGAAAAGAGGTAGGATAACTAATGTTCCAGGTAGAAAATCATATTCCTACACACATAAGTTATAAGTTTCATCACATGCACTAAATTAAGAGGAAACAACTCTGCCAGTAGAAATAAGACCAAATAGAATTTGATGCACACAAAGTATTAAGAAATCCCTTGGTCAAATAAATATAGAAACTACTTCTTCTTGTATTCATTACTCAAACCAAATTTGTACATAGTGGGGAAATGCAGGAAATTTGAGAATGAGGTGAATGGAACAATTTGGCTATCTCCTTTGTTCTCTCAATGCACTCTTGAGTTTACAAAATCAGTCACCAACCCTTCGAAATGGGAATGCATTTACAATTTATAGAATGAGAGATTACTCTTCGTCTACCCCCCAATGCCTTTTCATATGTCCTCGCACAAATTTAAAAATTTCAACTACCTAGGAAACTTTTAAGTCCCTTTTTATAACATAAAGGTGACTTATTACATTAGGAACATTAATACATATGAAAAATTGCAACCCCAATGCAAAATTAGAACATTGAGAAGAGAGAGAAAGTTGGGGGTATGAAGAGAAAAGAGAGAAGAAGAAGAGGAGATGTTTTTCTTGATGAAGTTTGTTGATCCTTGTCGATGGAAAGCTACAAATGTAGTGAAACTCTGAATCTTCAAACTCCTTGCACCTTGAGAAACTCCTTCAAGATGGTTCTAGGACACCTTACGTTTAAGTGTTCAAAAACACTTATCGAATGACTTTACCGATGACCATGAACATTGACTCATAAAGATCCTTTTCAAAGATATAGGAACTCAGAACCAATCATACCAACTTGAATGAATTTTTTCACTGATGATCACAACTTCCACCCTACATATGATATACCTGTGACCCGAACCATGTAGTGAGTGTTGAAAAACACTATTGATTTCCCTAAGATGGATCTCGAATGCCCTATGAGAAATGCCTATGATGATCCCAAATGATGATGTTACCCTGATTGATCATCCCTCTATGTCCCATTGTGCCATACCTTCCCTTTGAGTGTGGCCTATTATCTTTAGCAAGTTCCTAGATGGGAGACTTACTATTTTTAGTAAGAGGTTATTTTTGTCTCTTCTTGACCATCGTGATGTGATGAACTCCATCATTCGCTCTTGCGCACATTGTCTTCGCATTGACCACTTCTTTGGGTGACTTACTATTTTTAGTAAGCACCCATATGAGGGGCTTACTACTTTTAGTAAGTGGTCATTTTAACTATTTTTTGCTCTGGACAATCATTTTGGCTTCCTGGTGATCTTCAGTGCACACTTTCTTTGTCATAGCTGCTTTTGATGGTTACTTCCCAAACATAGCAAGTCTATATAGGAAAACTTACTATTTTTAGAAAGAAAAATTCCACTGCTCTATTTGCAATGGAACATATTTTTTCAGACTCAGCTTGTCATCGCAGTCACGTCATTTGAATTTCACTTAATTTCACCCATTAGAATGCTTGGAAATAAAATTTAAATTTTTTTCCTGGCACAGAACTTCCATGGCGGTCATTAATGGAGCTCAAAATTTTCAGGTCTAGTTTTTGTCTCCAATCACAATGAAATCAACTCCATTGCGATAGGTTTTTCATTTGAAGTCTGAGGGAAAGTTTTTAACTCGATCCAACCGTCGGTTTGATGGGAAATCAAGTTTATTTCTCCATTAGGCCAGGAAGAGGATTTCTTCACTATGAATGTTTTATGCCACAGGAGGAGGGTCTGAAGGTGTTTTTCTAATTTTTTTTATAGAGGAATGAACAGAAAAATATGGTTCTTCAATCCCTGCATCCGTTTGCAAGATTTCTTCAAAATTCAATTTTGTAGCAATGGGGATTTTCATTGTTCTTCTTCTCTATTCTTTGTTTCTTCTCCTTAGTTTCATGAAATATTCTTCTAAGACATGTGTAGCACCATGGAAAAGAGGATTTTATTGATGAATTGGAGTTGTTTTGAGCTTTGACAATGGTGGAATGGTGGTAGGAAGTTCCAGAGGAAGTTGTGCATGGGGATGCTAGATGATAGATGTTAGAAGTAGGAGGGAATTTAAAATTTGAAAAATTCAAAGGAATAGAGAAAGTTGAATTTTCGTGTCCCTAATGGCCCTCACCTCAAAGGGACATGAGGGATATCAATTTGCACATTCTTCTTCAACTTGGCACGTGGCAAAGATCCGACGACAGGGGATTAAAGCAAAAAAATATCTTTAAAGCACTAAGGGGTTAGAAGCTATTCACATGAGGGACCTTGAGGCATCATGGAGTGGCTAGGTGAATTTTTCCAACCTTGATATACCTCACCTCAAAGGGACATGAGGGAAATCAGTTTACATGGCGCGTCAGGTGATGAATTATGGCAACGATCTGATAGTTGAGAATGAAGGCTTAACAAGCACCTGGGGGCTGGAAATTCACTCTTGAAGAGGTCACATGAGTGACCAAGAGTCTTCTTATGGTTGGGTGCATTTTTTCATGTCTTATTTCCCTCACCTAAAAGGGACATGAGGGACATCAACTTACACGGTGCGTTAGGTGATGACATGTGGCAGTGATCCAACGATGAAGGATTTGAGCTCTCTCAAGCACCTGGGTTTAGACTAGTGATCCTAGAGGCTCCATGAGGGTCTATAGGGATTATAAGGGCTAGGCACATTTTTCCAACTTTGATGTCCTTAACCTTGAGGGACGTGAGAGACATAAAATTGTGTCAGGCTCTTGGAGCTGGCACATGTCCTTCCAAAAGTTGACTAATTTGACTAAATTTTTTGATGAAATTTTATATGTATACCTTTGACTCTTAAATGGCCTTTAGAATCCAATGTTTTTTGGCCTCAGGTCATTTATTCCTCCATTTTATCCCTTAAATCCCAAAGTATGATTTATGATCTGGTACTCCACATGTGCATGAGCAAAACCTTCTTACATATCTATTGCACCAAAGTATTGTGAAAAATCTACTTTCACCATATTTTAGGACTTGGAATTCCATTTCCATAAGATTGTTTTTTCTCCGTTAACTCCAGTGGGGTATCTCCTAGATATCACCTTTTGAAGCTCACCAATGTGAACCATTTTGGCCTGCTTAGGCCTGTGAATCCCTTATTTTAGTGAAATTGATCCCAACTTCTCTAGATCCTTCCTGAATCTTCCTAAATTAAATCTATGATATTGGTACCTAGGCCTTTGGTGCACCTTTGTGTCTAGTTTAACTTTTCTATTTTGCTCCATGGGGCATCGCTCCAGTCCTAGGAAGGCCAATGATAGCCCTGTCCCACAGTTGTCATGAAGCTTGAATTTTTCAATGAACTCCTAAAATTCACCTAGGGGGATTGATTTTAACTTTCCTAAATCACCTAGGGGAATGAATTAGCACCCATTTGGTGGTCACTTGGAATGACTGGGTAGACTCAGGGTGTCTTGAAAGGGTAAAACTTTGAAAAAAATAACACAAGGGTATAGTTGTCATGACTTGGAAATTGTTAATTTCCTTGTTCCACATTTTCATAACAACAGGCCCAAAGGAGGACCGACTACTAAACTGTGACTAATAACCTGGCATGGGGAGGGAATTTTATGGGTAAAAACTAAGGCACACACAAGAAAAGTGGCTGGAAATAAGTATTAGTACAATCAAGATAAGCATACACATATAGAAATTAATATGTAAGCTAGCATCTAAGAAGACAATGTAGACTGTGAAAAGGAGGTTTCAAACATGGGAAAGCACTCATAATGTTGCAAGACAATCAAGGTTGAAGCAGCCAAAATTATATAAGTAGTAAACAAGCAAGACATATGGAAAAGCCCGCAAACAATGGCAAACAATGTAAGATAATAGAAATCAAAGTAATCAGACAACCAAGGTAGGAAAATAGACCTACAAAGAAAATGCTACACATGAAGAACCCATTAGTATGTTATAATAATAAAATGTATGTCAAAGCAGTGTGTGATATGATATAAGAGTGTGCTAGTATGAATAGGAAATAGCATAAATCGAAACAATAACACTTGTGATGAGTACAAAAGTATATGCCCCGCAAGAGCCACTGCGGGACTAGTAAGAGGTATTGTACCAAGCATTTGTACTGTGTGTAAGGATCTATGTAAAATTTTCATGCAAAACTAAAAGATCAAGTGAATGCATATGTGTGTATGGAAATATAATGACATATTAAATATTTCTCTAGCATGTGTAAAAAAGTGTACATGTATGCATAAGAAAGCAAGAGTAAATGTGACCAAGCTATGCATTATGTTGTGGATGTGAATGGGATGGAATGAAAAGTGAGTGCGATAGGAGCAGTATGCCCCCTTAGTGAATGTGAATTAGTATGTATGAGATGCGGTTCATTTATAAATGACCCCTCAACAATCAAGAATGAATCATAAAACAAGAGTGCATCATCAATAAATGGTTTGAATTGTGTGCATAATGCGTCAAGAGATGATGTGAGGTTCATTTCATATTGAGACCCTCATCAGTCAAATATGAACCATGGAGCTAGAATGCATCATCAGGTAATGAGCATAGCTCATATAAAAGTAGATGCAGGAAAGAAGTATCGTGAATGTGTATAGTGTGTAGTGCATATGATGTGTGATAGAAGATATCAGAAAGAGATGTCATAAATGTGTGATGTGTGAAAGGTGTAGTATGTGAGATTCATGTATATATTATGCCCTCAACATTCAAGTGTGAACCAAAGCATGAGAGTTTGTCATATGGTAATGGCAATAGAAGTGTATCAAGTAGTTTGTAATGATGCATAGGACATATTAGACATTTAAGCACAAACCATTAATTGCATGAAATGATATACACATTTGATAGCAATGCAAGGAGGAAGAATCTAGGATGTCCCCCAAGTGTGTCAATGATAGAGAGTTATGTGATGATGTAATAAATACTAAATACAATGGTGATGGAGTTTGAAATGTATCATAAGAAAGCATATTGTTATCACAATGCTAAGTTGGAGAAAAAGTAGGATCACAGATGGATGTGGTTTTGAATGGAGGAAGTCGAAAGAGGCCATCTATAATTTGATTTTCTTGATTAGTGAATGGTTGTTTGTTTAGTAATGTTGTAGAGGTTTTGAGTGGAGGTGGTTTTGGATTGGTTTTGAGAGGTTGATGCTTAGGAGGTGGTACCGTGGAAGAAGACTTAATAAAAGGAAGTGATGGAGGACCAACCTTGAGAGGTGATTTCTTAAATTAATTGGGTTATATAGGTAGCTCTTGATTGAAGGAAGGAAGAACATTAGATGTAATGGCACAGTACTCATTAGACATAGATGAATCAGATTTAGGAACCCATTGGGATGTAGTAATTGAAGATCAACATGTAACAAATTTTTTTGCAGCGAATTAGTTAAAACCTTGATGCTCAAGATGTTTGATTCTTTGTTGTAAAGCAAATCAATCATTTTCATTATGTCTATTGATTCAATGATAAGCACAAAATGGGAGACCTTGATATTTGACTAGCCGATAAGGAGTATAATAATGAGTAGTTAGCAAACTGATCAATTGATGGGTGAGGAGTTATGGAAGAATGTCATGTTTCTTAGTATTGATATTAAATGTTAGAGGTGTGGGGAGCGGTAAGACATGGGTTTCACTAATATGAGCACATGTAGAAGACATAAAAAGAGGATGAGCAGAAGAAATAGCATGAGCCAGAGAAGCATCCTTAAGAGGTTGAATTTCATATTTTAGAGATGTAATTACGGATTCCATATCCTGGAATTTATATTGAAATAAAGAATGAAGAGCTTGAATAGATTTACAAATACATTGATTGGAATTATAATCAAGAGAGTCATCAAAAAACGATTGAAGATAACACTGACTGGAGTGGGTGGCATATCTCTAGGAAGATACATAGTGTCTAGAGATTTTTGAAGAACATATTTGCAAGGTGGATGCATTTGAGGTAACTCATGCAAAGATATTTGAAAAACCTTAGGAGCCATGAAAGAAGATTAGAAAAAAGAAAAAAAATGAATATCTGAAAGTGTTCAAATGATACGGGTTCACCAAATAATTTTTTAAAAATAATATTTTCTAAAACCCTGTATTACAATGTAGTATCAATTTAATAAGTAAAAAAGTGAAAGAGGGAAAAAATAATACTTAGATGATTCACAATAATCTCGAAGGTGTACAGAGCTACATAACTGATCCCACCGAAGGTCTTCAGGGACATGTGGCATCATTTCATTTGCCTCAGGGATAAAAACGTATTATTTTCAGAATCCGCCTGGACTCGGGCTGCACGGATCTAGGTCAAGGGTGCCTATGTGGACTATTCAAAACTTCAAAAAATGGTCTTTGTAGGGTCACAAGATGTTCTATAATGGTCACCTATGCGTCCCTATCTGATCGTTGAGCTCGCTTGAAACCTGGAAAGAGAAAGACCACCTACAAAAACCCAAAACACATCAAATCCTAAAAATAAAAATATGCAAATGGCGAGTCAATCTCACCCCGGAGGTCACCTGACTTAGTGAACTTACGATTCAGGCACTACACCACATTTCAGACTCTATGTAGTTCTATGTGTGTGTGTGTGTGTGTCTGTGTAATCATGTCCTAGCTGGCTCTTGTGTCAAATTCACTTGAATAGTGCGTCATAGCTAGATGTAGAAGATGTAAATGGATGTGTGTATGGAAAAATGAACTTCCCCTCCTATGAAGTGTATGCAAAATAATGCATTCCCTTATGCCTTGTGTGAGTGATAGATGGATGTGTTGATGCTCTTGTAATGGCCTTTGAAGGCAACCTTAGGTGGTGATAGTAAATGCTTTGAATTTGGTCCTTTATTATCGTCACATAGCTTTATATTTATATGATTTCCTTGATTGAATTTTTTAATTAACCACCAAAAAAATAAGATTCCTAATATCAAGAAAGGACCCAAAAGATATGAAAAAGATACAAAGAGGTCAGGGGTGCCCAGAGGGGACGGGGGCGCCTAGGTGTTAGCCTCTTAGTTGGGCGTTGGTATCTAGACTCAAAAAGACTCAAGTGTAGGAATTCATATTGGGTAAGAACGTGTGTAAGACCAAGAAGGAAACCAGAAAGAAATAAAAGACGCCAAAGATAGTGATTAATTAGTACTTTCCTCGCTTAGGAATCATATGAATAGTGGTATGTGACTAGGACCTAGAAATGTACCCAAAGTGCGTGATTTAGTGTCTACACCAATGTAGGGCAAAGGCGTATGGGCATTGTTGATGCAAAATCACAGCACCCTTGGATGTTGATCAGATTTCTAGGTTGATCATACTATCATCCAGTGTGATTGCATAACATTGAAACCTTTCTCCAAGTGTGGGACTTGCAGAAATGAGAAAGGAATCTCCAGAGAAGGCTGGTTCCTGCTCCTAAACTACCTGCCATAAGCTATTCCAGTGCAGGCAAGCTAATCTAAACCTAATCTAACCATGCCAAGGAGACAGAGAGAGAGAGAAAAGGGAAAAACAGCAAAAGCCTACACTAAAACGGTGATACACCAGAGAAGGAGAATGTTGAACATCTATTAAAACTGTCATGGAACAAGGAGAGGTGAGCAATGGGAAGGATGGGCAGATGCATCACAGGCCCAAGGATAGATTTCACACAAAAAATGTCCCAAAACTCCATGAACATAGCTCCAGACCTGCAATGAACATTCAAACTTGCACAAATACCTGTAATGAAGAGAGGCAAGAAGAAAACAAGCAAAAAACGAGCAAGGATGGACAAATGCATCAAAAAACATGTTTTTGTTGCTTCAGAAGTTTACACAGAACATCATTTCAATAGTAAAAGGCAAAAATGCCATTACAGAGCAAGGGAGGAGGTTCGAACTCCATTTTCAACCATGGAGAAGAAAAGAAGGGAGGGTAGAGCCGAAAAGATCAACAACTTGTAATCTCTTAGAAATGAGCCAAATTTGGCCTTTTACAATGCATGGGTCAAGCCCAGGAGAGAGAAAACATAGGAAAATGTGCAAGCAGCCCAACCATTGACCAAAACACATTCTTCATTAAAATTGGTGGTTGAAACATCACTTCTAGCCATGCTGAAGAAGAATGCGACCCATGTGCATTGAAACTAGTTGTTGAAACATCGCTTCTGGCCGTGCTGAAGAAGAATGCGACCCATGTGCATTAAATCGGTTGTTGAAACGTCAGTACTACATGCTAGAGATGTTTCTTTGATTTTCTCTCTCCAAACTGAACCAAAATGCAAGATTGACCCCAGAATCATGTAGAGAATTTTGTAAGCTTTTCATTGATATAAAGAACGTGAAAATCCAAGCTCTGGATCGAAAGATATGGCAATCTGAAGATTTTAGGGCAAAAATAGGCAAAAAATGGATTTTGAATTTTTTCCCGTGCTCTTCCACCTGGATGACACGTGTCGGGCACTGATTGGATGATAAATTCTCTCTCTTAGGCCTCTCGTGGGTTTCCCTTTGAAAATTTTGACTTTTCTTTAACTTTGGAAAATTTTCCATTTTCCCCCCGCGCCCCGTCACTTGAGACACGTGGCATCATTTGGTTCATCGTTAGGGGCACAGGGAAAACCTTTACCTTTTAGTTTTTCGGCCAAAAATTTTGCTAAATTTTCTAAGTCCTCCCCGAGCTCCGCACTCCTTGCTCCATAGGACACGTGTCCTGTTGTGATTTATTGGCGGCTTTTCCGGGTCTTCGTGTCCCTCGCGTATTTTTGGCCCAGATGTCCCAAACCGTCTGGGACAAATTTCTCCGATCCGCCCGATTCGGGCTTCCCTATCCCTCTTTGAAGTGAAGACACGTGGAAAGATTTCATTGGCTCTCGGCTCCTTCGGCTCTCCACATCCCACGCGTACTTTTGGCCCAGATGTCCCAACCGAAATTTCTCTGTTTCGGCCAAACCGGCTGGTTCGCGTCCTCCGCATACTCTTGTCCCAACTGTCCCGGACTTCCTGGGAAAATTTTCTCTGAACCACTCGAAATGGACTAACTTGCGCCAAACCGGCCGATCTGCGTATTTCACGTACTTTTGTCCCAACTGTCCCACACTGTGTGAAACAAGACTTAGGCAATTTTCTCCCTTTTCTGGCCGAATCGGCTTTTTGCGTCCCGCGCGTACCTACGGCCCAGATGTCCCAATTGCTGCATGGACCGCCTGGAGGCTTTTCGGCCGGTTCATGCCCCAACGTCCCAACTGTCCCAAGGACCGCCTGGGCTAGGACTTAGCTGATTTTCATGATTTTTTCTGCCCCAAGCTTGGTTTTTGCAACTTTTTCACCCCTTTTTTAGAACTTGCTCTTTTCTTCTTGGACAGGAGAGTTAAAAAGAAACTGAGGGGACCCCAGAAACATGATTTTTTGCCTTGAATCAATCTATCTTGCTCGGGACCAAAGAATCTGATGCATGTTATCAAAATTACCCTGGGGGTGAATTTTGGATAACAGTTTTGGCGACTCATCGGGGTCATCTACCTACTAGATGAATGATCAGTAGCCTGAAGCAATCCATTGGGCATGGAGTCATGAGTAGTAGCCTGAAAACTGATCTGAACTTTGAAAACTTTCCTCTGAACCGCTTGAAAACCCACTGAAATGAAGTTGTTCTCACCAAACTGCCACTGAAATGGACTGTGCAAGAGCAAAAACCAGCACCACAAAAACTATGTACATAACTGAAAATCATACATGCCCCAAAATGGAACATGCAGAGTGTGCACAAGCACTTCTTCTACTGAAAGAAAACCTACCTACTCTACTCTAATGGAAACAAAGGCAAGCTAAACAAACCCTGCAATTGGTTGTGAGAAATAGCTTCCTTTTCTCAAGAGTGGCAGCCATGCAATTGATTTGGCAGCTGATCATGGCTGATTAGGATGAGTGGAAAATCAACAAGAAGCTGGTCTTCCACCCAAATCATCAAGGTATCAGCTGAAGGAAAATTCAATACCTCTTTTAGTTGCTCTGCATTTGGATTGAAGAGGTATGACAGCTGATCCTTGGTACTTTGTAGCTCACCCTCATGCTCAGAAGCAAGCATGACTGGTTGTGGCTTCTCCTTTGGCTCCAATGAAGCCAAATACCTGATTGGGCAAGGTCTGATCCATTTGATATGCCCATAGCTCTGATTTTCAACTCCAAAAATGGAGTCTTCTTGTAGACCTTGAATGGATGGTGTGGAAGAAATGGTGAAATTCCTCTGTCCTTTCTCTTCCTCCAATGAAGAACATGAAAGATTAAAATCTTCCAATCTTGGTTCCAAAGAGCTGCTATAAGATGCAAGCTGCTGCAAATGAATGTTCTCCTTCATGACAGTAGACTCAAGTGTTTGGAATGTGGATGATGAAAGAGAGAATGGTGGAAACTCAACCAGCTCTTCTCCATCAAAACAGTCCTCCAAATCTGACAGATAAACTGCCTCATGGTTGTCCTGCTACAAATGCTCCACTTCCTCCATGGTGTCTTCTTGATCTGTAACTTGATCACCATGGTTTCTTTCACCCTCCAACATTGAGTTTGAGAGATCAAACTCCTCTTTAGTACCAAAACTTGAGAGAGGTGAAGTAGAAAGAAGAACTGAAGGTTCTCCTATATCCTGCTTTGTGCTCAAAGCCCTTGGATCTGCACTTTTCTCCTCCACAACTAGAATGTGCTCCTTTTCTTTTGGATCTGGAGCAGCTCCTTCCTCCTCTACTACTTGAAGGCAATCTTGCTCTTGATTGAACTCTTCCTCCAGCATGAAGTTTGTCAAGTCAAACTCTTCAATCTGCTGCTCTAGAGGACAAGTTGGGACTACAAGATCTTCTTCTTCTGCTGCAACAAAATCAGTCCTAACCACCATGGTTTCAACCTTAGCCTCTTCTGTAGGCTTTACCAGCAAAGGGATCTTCTCAATTCCAAATTTGGCAGCCAAACTTACTAAGCTTTTAATCATTTCTTCTTTCCTTGGCTCTTCCTCTTGCTGTCCTTGATGACTGATTTTTGCAATTTCTTCTTCCCCACATGGAATTGGGAATGCAAGAGGAGGGATGGGTTGTAACTCAATAGATTTGGAAATTTTTTGTGGTGATGGAGGTAGAAACTCTTGTTTCTTTGGAGGAGGGGGTATTTATGTTAGCTCTTGTGGAGGGGATGACTGTTTCGAAGGAAAAAGGAAAGAAGAATTGAGGTGTGGTGGAATACTGAGAGGTGGAGACATGGGATCAACATTTGGGACAGCAGATGGGGAGTTAAAAACTTGACACTGCTGAGATAAAACAGATTGGGAAAGAGGAAAAAGAAAGTCATGAGATGGCGTGCTTACCCATTGACAAGGTTGCTGAATACTCCTCTCATACACCTCTATTTCTTCAATCCACTTTGTAAGCAATGGCAGCGTTGCAATCATGAAGTCAAGCTTCACTTGAGGGCTATAATGCCTTGGAAAAGGTCCCACCCATGGACAGGGTGATCCACAACTGATTCCAAATGCTTTCATTTGTGCTTTAGCCCTGAACTGCACCATCTTTACCTCCATCTTTTGGATTTTCTCCAACAGACCAGCATCTTGCATCTGATTGTCTTTATTATATGCATACTCTTGCTCTTGATGTGCTTTATATCCAAAATGACTTTGGCACTGCTGCTCATATGGGTATGCATACTGATCTTGAATCTGCTCAAAATGTTGATTTGGAGGATTTGTAAAACATGTTGGAGGTGGAATATACTGCTGTTGTAAATGTGAGTTCCATGATGGAAATGAAGTCATGATTGCACAACTTCATGGAATGGAAAAGAATGAAAGAGATGGAAAGAGAAATGGATGGAAATAGATGGAAAATGGGTCTGCAACTTCAGAAATGGGTTGCTGATTAGATGGAGTCACCAGATGCGTTTGCAAGTGCCTCCAAAGGCTGAAATCTTCACAGGAACACACCAACCTGCAAAAGATGAAGTGGAAGACCTCTAAGGTCCCACCGGGCATGCCAAAACTGTTGATGCAGGTGCACGGTGGCTTAAACTTTGCTGTTGATAATGAGACACCTCTAAAAGATGAAATAATCTAACCCCAGTGTCCCACTGGGCATGCCAAAACTGTTGATGCAGGCGCACGGTAGCTTAAACTTTGCTGTTGATAATGAGACACCTCTGAAAGATGAAATAATCTAACCCCAGTGTCCCACCGGGCGTGCCAAAACTATTAATGCAAAATCACAGCACCCCTGGATGTTGATCAAATTTCTAGGTTGATCATACTATCATTCAGTGTGATTGCATAACATTGAAACCTTTCTCCAAGTGTGGGACTTGCAGAAATGAGAAAGGAATCTCTAGAGAAGGCTGGTTCCTGCTCCTAAACTACCTACCACAAGCTATTCCAGTGCAGGCAAGCTAATCTAAACCTAATCTAACCATGCCAAGGAGACACAGAGAGAGAGAGAGAAAAGGGAAAAATAGCAAAAGCCTACACTAAAACGGTGATACACCAGAGAAGGAGAATGTTGAACATCTATCAAAACTTCCATGGAACAAGGAGAGGTGAGCAATGGGAAGGATGGGCAGATGCATCACAGGCCCAAGGATAGATTTCACACAGAAAATGTCCCAAAACTCCATGAACACAGCTCCAGACCTGCAATGAACATTCAAACTTGCACAAATACCTATAATGAAGAGAGGCAAGAAGAAAACAAGCAAAAAACAAGAAAGGATAGACAGATGCATCACAAAACATGTTTTTGTTGCTTCAGAAATTTGCACAGAACATCATTTCAATAGTAAAAGGCAAAAACGCCATTACAGAGTAAGGGAGGAGGTTCGAACTCCATTTTTAACCCTGGAGAAGAAAAGAAGGGAGGGTAGAGCTGAAAATGTTAGGAAATATATATTAGTGCTCCATTTGTATGGGTGAATAATAATTATATGTGTAATTATTATTATGATAAATTAGTGAAAGTACATTTACTATGTAAATGTAAATAGTAAATGTAAAATGTGGTTAGTATGTGGTAAGTTAGTAAGTTAGAATAATAAAACAATTAGTATTGTTTTATTATTATATTGGTGAGAGGTTGAAACCATATGGGTGTATGGTTGTATATGAAGACAAATGTTGTTGTAAGGATTGTTATTTTACATCTCCTATATAATGGAGTGTATTGAAATAGTGAATTAATGAAAATATAATATAGAGTTGTTGATTTCAATTATTGTCTGTGTATCTATTTCATGGATTCTTTGTATTAGATCAGATTAATTTCTACATTTGGTACCAGAGCAGGTTAAATCTGTCTCGAAGATGATCTTGTAACTTTAGTTTCGCGATCTGGGTTTCTCCAAAATTTTGCGTGCAGAATGATCTGTTATACAGGAAGCTACAGTAGAAATTTCAGCAAAACCCAGTTCACAGTTTGGGAGAAACGTGCAATTTACTATACAGCACATTGATCACTGCTGTTTTTTTGAAGAAATCAGAGAATCAAAGGTAATTCAAATCTGCATTCAATTTTTTTTTGGATATTTAGATTCAGTAAAATGGATACACCATTAGATAAATTTAATGGGCTGAACTTCCATACATGGAGAGTAAAAATCCAGATGCAGTTAATGAATAAAAATCTATGGAGGATAGTAGATGGAAAAGAAAAAAAACCTACAGATGTAAGCAAAATTGTAGAATGGGAAACTAGAGATGACAAAGCCAAAGCAATAATTGGACTTGGTCTTTCAGATTCTGAATTACATCATGTAGATTTAGAAAAATCTTCTACAGAAATATGGGATTTACTAAACAAAACTTTTGGGGCTAAAGCGAATAATGCAAAATTCTCTTTAAAGTTGCAATTATTCAAATTGAAAATGAATGAAGAAGTCACAATGTCAAGTCATATAAATGAATTGAGATCTCTTCTTAGACAACTTGCAGAAGTTAAAGCTCCTGTTGATGATGAAGATGCAAAAGCCATATTATTAAACAGTTTGCCATCCAAGTACAATAATGTTGTCTTTACTCTAGGGCAAATGTCTTCTCAGTCATTAGAGGGCATGATTTCAGCTCTCCTAGCTGAAGAGAAAAGAACTAAAGAAGATGTAGAAGAAGAAACTGCATTGTACCTAAAAAAGAAGTAACAAGAATTTCTCCAAAAATAAGGAGGAAATTGAATGTTTTTACTGCAAGAGAAAGGGGCATAAAACTCTATTTTGTAAAAAACGAGCTCGTGATCTTCTAAATGGAACAATCAAAATGGAAGAAGCAAATATGGGCATAGACGATGAATCTGATTCTGAGGAAGAACAAGTAAATGAAGACAGTGGCTCTGAAGACTTCTTGTTTTGAGCATGAAACTGGAGGATGGAGGCAAACGGAGGTTGGAGGTCATTCAGCGACCTCTCATCAGTTGCCAACAACGGGGCCGCATATCAGCTTTGGTGACAGGTGTGTGTGTGTGCAATTTGATTTTAGTGCTTCCAGTGTGGTGTGCCTCAGTTTGCAGTGATCCTATTTTCAATAAGTGGAAATTTCACATTGAGGGGGGGAACATGATCCAATGTTCCATTTCCATTATGTCAGCTTTTTCTATGTATGTACGAGCAACATATTTCAGTAGAATTTCCTATGTTATTCCCTACAGTGAGATAGTGATGAGAGTTGTTGATACTACTGCATCATCATGATATTGTGGTTGTTAGTTATCCAGAAAAACTATCCAGAGGTTGTTGGTACTATCCTCAAAAACCATCTGTTGTGTGGTTGTTGGTTAACCACTTGGAAAACCATCCAGAGGTTGTTGGTATTGTCCTTGAAACCATCCAGATCATGAGCATGCTACGTAGCGGCACATTGCAGTACAAAGGCAATTTTTTCCCATGTTCGCACTAAGGGGGGGAATGTTAGGAAATATATATTAGTGCTCCATTTGTATGGGTGAATAATAATTATATGTGTAATTATTATTATGATAAATTAGTGAAAGTACATTTACTATGTAAATGTAAATAGTAAATGTAAAATGTGGTTAGTATGTGGTAAGTTAGTAAGTTAGAATAATAAAACAATTAGTATTGTTTTATTATTATATTGGTGAGAGGTTGAAACCATATGGGTGTATGGTTGTATATGAAGACAAATGTTGTTGTAAGGATTGTTATTTTACATCTCCTATATAATGGAGTGTATTGAAATAGTGAATTAATGAAAATATAATATAGAGTTGTTGATTTCAATTATTGTCTGTGTATCTATTTCATGGATTCTTTGTATTAGATCAGATTAATTTCTACAGAAAATATGAACAACTTGTAATCTCTTAGAAATGAGCCAAATCTGGCCTTTTACAATGCATGGGTCGAGCCCAGGAGAGAGAAAACATAGGAAAACGTGCAAGCAGCCCAACCATTGACCAAAATGCATTCTTCATTAAAATTGGTGGTTAAAACATCACTTCTGGCCATGCTGAAGAAGAATGTGACCCATGTGCATTGAAACTAGTTGTTGAAACGTCGCTTCTGGCCGTACTGAAGAAGAATGCGACCCATGTGCATTAAATTGATTGTTGAAACATCAGTACTACGTGCCAGAGACGTTTCTTTGATTTTCTCTCTCCAAACTAAACCAAAATGCAAGATTGACCCCAGAATCATGTAGATAATTTCACCAGATTTCCATTGATATAAAGAACGTGAAAATTTGAGCTCTGGATCGAAAGATATGGCGATCTGAAGATTTTAGGGCAAAAACAGGCAAAAAATGGATTTTGAATTTTTTCCCACGCTCTGCCACCTGGATGACACGTGTCGGGCACTGATTGGATAAGAAATTCTCTCTCCTAGGCCTCCCGTGGGTTTCCCTTTGAAAATTTTGACTTTTCTTTAACTTTGGAAAATTTTCCATTTTCCCCCCGTGCCCCGCCACTTGGGACACGTGGCATCATTTGGTTCGTCGACAGGGGCGCGGGGAAAAACTTTACCTTTTAGTTTTTCGGCCAAAAATTTTGCTAAATTTTCTAAGTCCTCCCCGAGCTCCGCACTCCCTGCTCCATAGGACACGTGTCCTGTTGTGATTCGTTGGCGGCTTTTCTGGGTCTTCGCGTCCTGCGCGTACTTTTGGCCCAGATGTCCCAAACGAAAGTTCTCTGTTTCGGCCAAACCGTCCGGTTCGCGTCCTCCACGTACTCTTGTCCCAACTATCTCGGACTGCCTGGGAAAAATTTCTCTGAACCGCTCGAAATGGACTGACTTGCGCCAAACCAGCCGATCCGCGTCTTTCGCGTACTTTTGCCCCAACTGTCCCACACTGCGCAAAACAAGACTTAGGCAATTTTCTCCCTTTTCCGGCTGAATCGGCTTTTCGCGTCCCGCACGTACCTATGGCCCAGATGTCCCAATTGCTATGTGGACTGCCTGGAGGCTTTTCGGCTGGTTCACGCCCCGACATCCCAACTATCCCAAGGACCGCCTGGGCTAGGACTTAGCCGATTTTCATGATTTTTTCTGCCCTAAGCTTGGTTTTTGCAACTTTTTCACCTCTTTTTTAGAACTTTCTCTTTTCTTCTTAGACAGGAGAGTTAGAAAGAAATTGAGGGGACCCTAGAAATATGATTTTTTGCCTTGAATCAATCTATCTTGCTCGGGACCGAAGAATCTGATGCATGTTATCAAAATTACCCTGGGGGTGAATTTTGGATAACAGGCACTGGTGACTAGACCTGGGTGCTGGTGATTATGTAAATGCTTAGAAACTTCTTTCTTCAGTTTCATAAGGTCTTCATTGTTGGCTCCTATTGATCACCTGATATTCGCTCCTTGATCACAAAAGGTACATGTAACTTGCAATAAATAAGTTCACCTACACATGCCCACAAACCACATCAAACCTAAAAATTTAAATGTAAAATGGGGAGTCAAACTGACCCTAGAGGTTACCCAAAGAGTGAACTAAGGACCGAGTGCTACACTACATCTCAGACTCATTGTAGTTATGATGTGTGTGTGTAAATATTGTGGCCTAGGATACCCTTGTGCAAGTCGCACTTGATAACGGGTTGTAGCTAGAATATAGTAATGTAGTAGTATGTGTGGATGGAATAGATTAGATTTCCCCCTCCTATGTAGTGTATTCATAAGCATGTATCCCTTTCCCTTGAATGGATGCTAGATGGATGCCTTTGGAGTGTTTTAGTGCCTTTGGAGTGTAAGCTTAGTTAATGATAGTAATGCTTAGTGCTTGGACCTTGATTTTGAACACATAACTACGTATTTATATGATTCCCTTATTTAAATTTTATAATTAACAACTAGAAGGAAGGCCCATAAGTGAAAAATATGCCCAAAAAGAGTGAGTAAGGTAAGAAAGGGTCATGAACACCCATGAGGGACAGGAATGCCTAGGAATTGATGTCCTAGCTGGGCACTTATGTTTGAAGCCATGAAATATAAATAAGTAAAGTTCTGACTGGGAGGTAGGGTGTGTAAAACCAAATAGAAAATAAGAGACAAATAAAAGAGGGAAAAGATAGTTGTCAACCAATAGTTTTCTTGCTTAGGAATCATGTAAATGTTAGCATGCTTTTAGGACCTAGAAATGTATCAAAGTGTGTGATTTTGTGTGTACATTTTCCACCACTTTATGTTGTTGAGTGAATACTTGATAACATAAAGTAAATAGAAGATGTGTACCTTATGATCCATGTAGAGATCATGGTGAATAGCATGTTGAGCAGATAATTGAAGTGCAGAGTAATTGCAAAGTGAAGCGTGGAGACTAGGAAAGGGAAGTGGACCCTAGGGGTGAAGCATATCCATTGTAGTTGTGTTGTTTTTTCTTGTAAGGAAGAACCGAGAAGAGAAAGTATGTAATCAAGTTTTTGTTTATGATAGATAAAAGAAACATGTGTGTAAGTGTGTAAAAGTGTGTAAAAAGGAAAGTGTGCACCTGATATGTGAAAGAGTAAGAGATAAAAAAAATCTTTTTATTTGAATTTGCTTATTCGAATGTTGAAGGTGATGTTTTTGGATGATATCACGCCAAGGGAGATTTTTTTGTGTGATCTCACACCAAGTGCAAGTTTTTTGGGCAATCTTACACCAAAGAGCAAGTGTTGGGGATAGAGTTCTAGTTTTACTCTCCTTCCATGACTCTGCCAAATAAACACCACTGTAAATGGAGCATCCCAATTTGTTCTTGTTGTTGTTTTTGTTCTAATTGTTCTAATCATTCTAAATTGTTCCTATTCTACTGAATATAGGAGATATAATACATGTTATAACTGAAGGTCTATGCATGTAACTGTAGAACTGCTATGTGAACTATTGAAGACTATGTCATACTGATAAAATGATTGTATCTACCCCTAGAACATTAGCACATGGGTGAGGACAGGGGAACCCAAGGGCTAGTGTCTGATTCTAAGTGTTGGTGTCGGTATTGTGTGTTGGAAAAAAGTCATATTTTGGGTCATTTTGTGACTATGTTATTGTGTTGTTCCTATAATGTTTTGAACTCAAATGTAGCTCTAAGTTATTTTAGGGGTGATTTGTTCACCCAATGTATCCCCCCTAGTTTGGGGTACATACGATGTCTGTAAGATAATGTGGCCCAAAGGAGAGGACCTAATGTTGATCTAAATTGGATACCTATAGGGGATAGGGGATGTGCATTGTAGAAACCAAGGCACATGAAAACAAAGTGGGATAAAAATATGTGTTAGTGCAAGAAAATCATGTAATATAAAACGTTGTAACAAACAAGTGTGCATACAAGATAGACCATGAAAAGTGGGATTCAAACATGAGACGTTGCACACAATGTCACAAGACAATCAGGGTTGAAGCTACCAAAAGCATACAATAAGTATACAAGGCATAGGGCATATCCCACAAATAATAGAATATAATGGGAAAAAAATCAAGAAAAATATAGCAGATAGCCATGGTTGTATATTGTCCTGGAAATTAAATGTTACACATGAAGAACCTGTTAGCATATTAGAAAGATAAATAGTATGTCAAGGCATGCATGTATAAATGGAAAGTAATGTGCTAGAATGTAGAAATAGTAAATGATGAAATGATAACACATATAATGTGTGAGAGTAGTAAATGTAGATGCCCCCAGGAGCCTCAGTGGGACTGGAAAAGAATTCAATGCTGAGCATCATGGATCGTGTAAGGAGTTGTACGAGATCTTCATCCAAAACTAGAGACTAGGGGAACGTCCATGTGTATATGATAAAGATAATGACATACTAAGTATCTAGCTAACATAGTAAGAAAAGTGCGACACATAATTAGAAAATATAGCAAGAGTAAATGCAACCAAGATATGTAAATGTTGTGAGTTTGATGGGATGGTATGCAATGTGTGAAGATGATAGGAGCAGCGTGCCCCCTAGCAGATGTGTATGAGATGAGTTTCATTTATAGGGACCCTCAACAATCAAGAATGAACCATAAAACAAGAGTGTGTCATTAAGTAATGAGTGTTTTGTGTGAATAGATGCTAGAAATATGTACCATGAAGCACATAGCATAGAATGTGTAGTGGATGTGAGATCCATTTCAAAATTAGACCCTCAACAGTCGAGTATGAAATTTGGAACTAGAGTGCATCATAGGGTAATGAAGATACAATGTGTATATACAAGGGTTTGAAAATGCTTAAGAATATTAGGTATGGTGCACAGAGTGCAAAATGTAGCAATAGGTGCTAAAGAAAACTTATAAAAATAGAAGGGGGGAGGAAAGCGTGATGCCCCCCGAGTTAGTTATGGAGAGGAGACTATCTGAGGATACTAAAGGGCGATGTCCCTCTACCCGACATATGAGGATATAAAGGAATGTGATTATGCTCTAAGTTTGGAGGTGTAGGAGAGTAACGATGTGCATGTGAAGGAGACCTATGGGGTAAATGAGGTGGTGAACACCTATGTGAAGATGTTTCCTAAGTAGGGGACATAGGCTAATGATGTGGATTAAGAGACTAATGAGGAGAAAAAGGTTGAGAGGTAGGTCATGTGCGAGTAAGAGAGCTAGGTATGGAGTTATCTTTATATTTGAGAGGCATATGAGGCCTAGATATTGTGACTGGTAGATCCACAAAAGTGGGTCAAGGAAAGGGTTTTCATGGTGGGACACCTTTGATGGTAACAAGTTGTTTGGTTTCAATGAACTTGAGGCACAAATGATTCATGTAAGGGATGGCTTGGGTGGAATAGAGCCAAGAAAGACCTAAGAGCTTTTCATAGCCTTTGATTGAATATGTGATGGTGAATGGTAAAATCATAGTAAGATGCCCAACTGTGATGGGGAGCATGACATAACCAAAATACTCAGGGACTATAAATGTGACATTAAATAGTGGATAATTAATTGCTAGGAGGATTGAAAAGGATCATGTGTTGATAGGATCCGATGGATAGATCATAGTGTTATTGACAGCATATGAACCGATAGAGGCAATGATGTGCAAGGAATAAGAAGTAAATGTTACATGATAATTATGATCTAAATACATAATGAAGGGTGGTAATGTAGTAGTAGAAGCAACAAGGAATTCAAGGTGTCCTGATGAATGAGGAGGCATAACTCAATATGTATGATTAGCAGAAGAATCAAGAGCTTACTTGTCTTGCTTGGGTAAAGGGTCATTAAAGATTTTTTAATTTGTAATTATTAGTAACCGCCTAGGAAGTAGATGGCTCAAAGAGATTGAGTGCATTTTTGTCAATGAGATCTTGAATAATTTTTTTAGTTTTAGAAAACAATTAGTAGAATTCCCAACACATTGGTGATAATCACATCATGCATTTTCATCATAATTGTGGCCATTGGGGGGAGAGCGGTTGAGATTGAGAAATGGTAGAAGAGTGATTAGATTGATTTTAATGAGTTGAGGAAATAGAAATCAAGGTGTGTATGGTAACTTGGTAGAAGTACACTTTGGATGTTTCCATTGAAGATTTTTAGGTGGAGAGATGGCATTAACAATTGACTTTCCTTCGATGGGCTTAGGAGATGGATTGAATGCATATTTAGCTTGAAATTGATTAGAAGATGATGAAGCAGTATCATGATATTTTAATTTTCCCATAGATAGAAGTGCTCTTTCACACATTTTGAGTGTATGACATAATTGATCAAAATATGGAGAAGTATCAAAGATAATACTCTCTTGTAGTTAAGGTAAGAGACTTTGAAAAAATATCTTGCAATTCTAAATCAGCTAGTACATTGTTCATCTTAGCTAGGTTCTTGTTATAATGCAAAACATAGTCAGCTATATTCTTATTAGATATTTTTTATTTAAGAAATTTATGCATAAGAGATTTTAGTACCGATATTGATAGAAGAGTGACCACAGAAAGCATCGGCTAGATGTGTAAAATAGGTTACCGAATGAATAGGGAGATCATAAAACCAACACATGGTGTAATCTTGTAAACTTATAGGGAATACCTTAGCTAGTATTATATGATCATCCACATAATCTAGACATGCCACATGGAAAGATATAATATTATCTTGAGGCTCAACATGGCCATTAAAGGTTTGAAGCTTAGGTGTAATGAAGTTGGGAGGAATGGGATAAGAAGATATGGCGGGTGAAAAAGGGGTGTGACAGAGTAATGAGGAATCAAGAGATGGAGAGGAATGTGAAGTATCTTGTTGTAGTTAATGGATTTGAAGTTGGAGATCCTTTTATAAATAGGATATGTCATGAGTGAAATAAGAGGAACCAGGTTGTGTGTTGGAAGTATTGGGGGTAATGAGGGGAGGGGTAGCGACAAGACTGGAAATAGGAATGTTAAGGGGTTGTGTGGAGGCCATGAAAACTGAGGAGGATCCCATAAGAGGGTTATAGGAAGCATCTCGAGCATATTTAGAAGCAAGTAAATAATTTAGGACATGTGGGATGTGAGTAGGGTGATCACGTAAGGCAAAGAGAAAGTTGGTAAGCTCTTCAAGTTGCTCCTGATGATTATTCACTATTAGAGGTTTCAATTTTTTCAAGGGGAACATTATTGGAATTAAGAAAATGGTTGGAAGATTCATCCATTGATTTAGAGGACTTACAATTAAAGGGATGAAGTTCAATGTACTCAAAGGAACCAAAACGACCACTACATGTGAGCATAAAATCAAAACCCTAGAGGAAAGGTTGGATTCGAGAAATGGGTTCACCAAATGATTTAACTTACATCTAAAAGAAATCTATCTTGCATAGTAATTATTGAAATAAACAATATATGAAATGATAATATACAATGCAATCTAAACAATAAACAATTAATGATGTAAAAACCCTAAGCAAAAAGGAGATATAAGAAGACTTGGCCAATTTATGAATGGAACAGAAGTGATCTTTGCAGGTAAAAGTGTTGAACAAGTTGTAAATAGGGTCATCATTGCTCACTGTAAATTATGACAGTCATGAACAAATCCGGATGGGGGCACCCAGTGTAGGGAAAAGATACCTAGGCACTGGTGATTGGACCTAGGCACTAATGACTATGTAATTTCTCTAAAACTACTTTCTCTATGTTGCAAGGTATTCATTGTTGGCTCATGTTGATCACCTAATATTTATTCCTTCATTGCCAAATGTACATGTAACCTGTAAGAAAAAAATTAACCTATACATTCCCACAAACCACATCAATTCTAAAAAGGAAAATATATAATGGTGAGTCGGAATAACCCCAAAGGTCACCCGAAGAGTGAAATTATGACCAAGTGTTTAACTACATCTCAGACTCCATGTAATTATGGTATGTGTGTGTGTAGAAATGGTGTCCTAGGATGGCCTTGTACAAGTTTCACTTGATAGAAGGTTGTAGCTAGAATATAACAATGTAGTAGTATGTGTAGATGGAATAGAATAAAATTCTCCCTCCTATCCAGTGTATGCAGAAGTATGCATCCCTTTTCCTTGAATGGATGTGAGTTGGATTCCTTTGGAGTGCAGTCTTAGGTGGTGAAAGTAATGCTTAGTGATTGTTCCCCGATTTTGGACACATAACTATGTATTTATATGATTCCCTTATTTAAATTTCATAATTGACAATTGGAAGGTTGAACCATAAGTGAAAAATATTCCCAAAAGATAAAAGAGACCCAAAAAGAGTAATTAAGTTAAAAAAGGGTCAGGGGCACCCATGAGGGATTGGAGTGCCAAGGTATTGTTGTCTTGGCTATGCGTTGGTGTCTGAATAAATGTAAGATAAACAAGTAAAGTTCTGATTAGGCTATAGGGTGTGTAAGACTAGATATAAAATAATAGATAAAGAAAAGAGGCCAAAGACAGTTGTCAACCACTAGTTTTCTTTCTTAGGAATCATGTAAATGTTGGCTTGCTTTTAGGACCTAGAGATGTACCCAAGTGCGTGATTTTTTGTCTACAACATCATGCAATGGAATTGAATCATATATGGGGAAATAGTGGTTTGTAGTTGAATGTAAAGACCATTTATGTGCCCCTACATTATTGATGCATAAAATGTATCAATGCACACCAACTTAGTAGCGATACTATAATCATCCATTCCTGTTATATCCCTCAAATTCTAAATAAACAACTTGTAAATGTCCTCTGCATTGCAATTTTCTATAATTTTATGGACTATTAACAAATGAGGTGTCCTTAGATGGCTCACAAAATTGCAAAACTAAATGCAAACCCATGATGTGTTGTGAATTGTTGTTACCTCATAAATAGACAATGATATAAATCGTGTATTTTTTTACTTTTGATTTCAAATCCTCCTTCTCAATCATCACTATAATTTCATCATTTCCTAAGCATTGTTGTCTAATCAATGCAATTGTGGAATGTTAAGGAAACCGTTATGTTGAAATAAAATTTCATAGTCCTAAAAATCAAAAATAGGTCTACCCTTTTTTAAAATGTGGTAAATAGTTGAGAATTGTATATTTTTGGCATGTAGATTAGACTAAACAAATTTTCCTAGCAAAGTTGAAATTTTTTCTCATTTCTCAACAATATTTTCTTTTTCGTTTCTATTCATTTTCATAATTTGTTGCATATCTTGCATGTATGCATTTTTTTCATTTTTCCATCTATGTTTTCATTTTATTTTACTATTTTTTTGTTTAATTAATACATATATTTTACCACAATGTTTCTCAATTATGTCCAACTTGAGTTACTGTTAGTGCAAAATCACAGCACCCCTGGATGCACATCAGGCTTCTAGGTTGATGTTCAGGCATCCAATGTGATTGCACAACATGGAAACCTCTCTCCAAGCGTGGGACTTGTAAAACCGAGAGAGGAATCTCCAGAGAAGGCTGGTTCCTGCTCCTAAACTACCTGCCACAAGCTATTCCAGTGCAGGCAAGCTAATCTAATCCTAATCTAACCATGCCAAGGAGACAGAGAGAGAGAGAGGGGGGAAAAACAGCAAAAGCCTACACTAAAACGGTGATACACCAGAGAAGGAGAATGTTGGACATCTATCAAAACTGCCATGGGACAAAAAGAGGTCAGCAATGGGAAGGATGGACAGATGCATCACAGGTCCAAGGATAGATTTCACACAGAAAGTGTCCCAAAACTCCATGAACACAGCTCCAGATCTGCAGTGAACGTTCAAACATGCATAAGTACCTGCAATGAAGAGAGGCAAGAAGAAAACAAGCAAAAACGAGAAAGGATGGACAGATGCATCACAAAACACATTTTGTTGCTTCAGAAGTTTGCACAGAACATCATTCCATTAGTAAAAGGCAAAAAAAACGCCATTACAGAGTAGGGAGGAGGTTCGAACTCCATTTTCAACCCTAGAGAAGAAAAGAAGGGAGGGCCGAGCAGAAAGAATGAACAACTCTTTTTTATATTTTGCCACTCCTTACAATATATAGGAAGAATGAGAGAAGGAAGAAAGAGGAAAGTCAAATCTCCTCCAACCACCTCCAGGTCGTATTTTAAATCATTTCATCATGGTAGAAGCGACGGATCCTGGCAAAACGGTGGGCTGTCTGCTGCATTAAAACTGGTCGCTGAAATGTCACTTCTGTCATTACCACGCGTCAGAGCCGTTTCTTGATTTTATCTCTCTAGACTACACCAAAACTCAAGATTAGCCCCAGAATCATCTAGAGGATTTTACTAGCTTTCCGTTGATATAAGGAACATGCAAATCTGAGATCTGGATCAAAAGATATGACGATTTGATGATTTAGGGCACGGAACAGGCGAAAACAGATTTTTTAAAATATTTTCCCGCGCATTGCCACCTGGATGACACGTGGCAGACTCTGATTGGATGAGAAAGGTCTTCAGCCCGTCGGGTTTGGGATTCTCCTCTCCATTTGCATCGGGTTTGGGAGGTGGCTCAACATATGTTTTCGCCCCATGCTTTTCCGACTTGTTTCCCCGACTATGAAACCCAATTTTCTTTGTGCGTCGGGTTTTCCAACTCCTCCGACACATTTCTTAGGTGTCGGGTTTTTCAACCCTTCCGACATGTTCTTGCGCCATGTTTCTCCGTCGTGTTTTCCCGACTATGAAACCTGATTTTCTTTGTGCGTCGGGTTTGGACGACCCGACGACATATCCCTTTGTGTGGGGTTTTCGCTTGGATACGTGGCAGCTTCTCATTGGTTCGGATCAGCGCTCGAAAACTCACCCTTTGATTTTTTGACCTTTTCCCTTGTGAGGACACGTGGCAGCTTCTGATTGGATCTCGTCTCCTTCGCGTACTTCACCTCCATTTGTCCCGGATGTCCCATTTGATTTTGGCCCCTTTGTGCTCATTTCGGCCGTTCGGCCGGTTCGGGCATTTTTGGCCCGCTTGTCCCACTTTGCTTCGGACTGGCTTGACCCTTTTCGGCCGGTTCGGCCGGTTCATGCCCTATTGTCCCGCGCATCCCAATTGCTTTTGGGCTCCTTGTGATGATTTTGCGCGATTCGGCCGGTTCGGGCATTTCGCGTCCATTTGTTCCATTCGTCCCGAACTGCCCCTTTGTGCTTATTTCGGCCGATTCTCTCTCTCGGTCAAACCGGCATTTCGCGCCCGCCGCGTACTTGTCCCAAATGCTTAGTGGGCCACCTGGACTCATTTCGGGTGGTTCGGGTGGTTCGCGTACTTTTGTCCCATTTGATCCAACTTGTGCTGGACTGGGACTTAGCCGATTTTCACAAATTTTCCTGGCCCGAACTACTTGCTTTCTGCAACCTTCTCCGCACTTTCTCAGAGCTTGTTCCTTTTTTCCTCGGCCAGGGGAGTTAGAAAATTACCTGAAGGGACCCTGCAAGCCTGATTTTTGCTCTGAATCAATCAATTTTCTTGGGATTTGGATATTCTGATGCATGTTATCAAAATTACCCTGGGGGGGGAATTTTGGATAAGAATTTGGCGACTCAACGGGGGCATCTGCCTGCTAGATGAAAATACCAGTAGCCTGAAGCAATCCATTGGGCATGGAGTCATAAGTAATATCTTGAAAACTGATCTGAACTTTGAAAATCTCTCCCCTGAGCCACTTGGAAACCCACCGGGCATGGAGTTGTTCTCACCAAAAACCACTGAAATGAACTGTGCAAGAGCAAAACCAGCAACACCAAAAACTATGTACAAAACTGAAAATCATACATGCCCCAAATGGAACATGCAGAGTGTGCACAAGCACTTCTTCTGCTGAAAGAAAACCTAGCTACTCTACTCTAACTAGAAGCAAAGGCAAGCTAAACAAATCCTGCAACTGGTTGTGAGAAATAGCTTCCTTTCTTCAAAATTGGCAGCCATGGAATTGATTTGGCACTGATCATGGCTGTTTGGATGGATGGAAAATCAACAAGAAGCTGGTCTTCTATCCAAATCATCAAGGTATCAACTGAAAAATCCAATACCTCTTTTAGTTGCTCTGCATTTGGATTGAAGAGGTATGGCAGCTGATCCTTGGTACTTTGTAGCTCGTCCTCATGCTCAGAAGCAAGCATGACTGTTTGTGGCTTCTCCTTTGGCTCCAATGAAGCCAAATACCTGATTGGGAAAGGTTTGATCCGTTTGATATGCCCATAGCTCTGATTTTCAACTCCAAGAATGGAGTCTTCTTGTAGACCCACCTGAATAGATGACGTGGAAGAAATGGTAGGACCCTTCTGCCCTTTCTCTTCCTCCGATGAAGAACATGGAAGATTTAAATCTTCCAATTTTGGTTCCAAAGGGCTGCTATAAGATGCAGGCTGCTGCAAATGAATGCTCTCCTTCATGACAGCAGACTCTTGTGTTTGGAATGTGGATGATGAAAGAGAGAATGGTGAAAACTCAACCGGCTCTTCTCCATCAAAACAGTCCTCAAAATCTGACAGGTAAACTGCCTCATTGCTGTCCTGCTGCTCGTGTTCAACTTCCTCCATGGTGTCCTCTTGATCTGCAACTTGACCACCATGGTTTCCTTCACTCTCCAATATTGAGTTTGAGAGATCAAACTCCTTTTCAGTGCTAGAACTTGAGAGAGATGAAGTGGAAAGAAGAATTGAAGGTTGTTCTGTAACCTGCTTTGTGCTCAAAGCCCTTGGATCTGCGTTTTTCTCCTCCATAGCTAGATTGTGCTCCTCTTCTTTTGGATTTGGAGCAGCTTCTCCTTCCTCCAATGTTTGAAGGCAATCTTGCTCTTGATTGAACTCCTTCTCCAGCATGAAGTTTGTCAAGTCAAACTCTTCAATCTGCTGCTCTAGAGGACAAGTTGGGGCTGCAAGATCTTCTTCTTCTGCTGCAACAAAATCAGTCCTGACCACCATTTGTTCTCCAACCCTAGCTTCTTCTGTAGGCTTGACCATCAAGGGGATCCTTGTCATCCCAAATTTGGCAGCCCAAACCTTCAAGCTGTCTGTCATTTCTTTTCTGTTTGGCTCTTCCTTCTGCTGTCCTTGATGACTGATTTTTACAATTTCTTCTTTCCCACATGGAATTGGGAATGCAAAAGGAGGGATAGGTTGAAACTCCACTGATTTGACAATTTTTTGTGGTGGTGGAGGAGGTGAAACCTCTTGTTTCTTTGGAGGAGGGGGTGTTTCTTTTAGCTCTTGTGGAGGGGATGACTGTTTGGAAGGAAAAAGGAAAGAAGAATCGAGGTGTGGTGGAAGACTGAGAGGTGGAGAAATGGATTCAACATTTGGGACAGCAGATGGAGAGTTTGAAACTTGACACTGCTGAACTGAAACAGATTGGGAAAGAGGAAAAGAAAAGGCATGAGATGGTGTGTTTACCTGTTGACAAGGTTGCTGAATACTTCCCTCATACACTTCTATTTCTTCAATCCACTTTGCAAGCAAAGGCAGCGTTGCAATCATGAAGTCAAGCTTCTCCTGAGGGCTGTAATGACTTGGAAAAGGTCCCACCCATGGACAGGGTGCTTCACAACTGATTCCAAATGCTCTCATCTGTGCCTGAGCCCTGGACTACACCATCCCCTCCTCCATCTTTTGGATTTTCTCCAACAGACCAGCATCTTGGATCTGATGGTCTTCATTGTATGCACACCCTTGCTCTTGGAAAGCTCCATAGCCAAACTGACTTTGGCACTGCTGTTCATATGAGTATGCATGCTGATCTGGAGGATTTGTAAAACGTGTTGGAGGTGGAATATACTGCTGTTGTTGATGTGAAATCCATGATGGAAATGAAGTCATGATTGCACAACTTCATGGAATGGAAAAGAATGAAAGGGATGGAAAGAAAGATGGATGAAAATGTATGGAAATGGGTCTGCAAGCTCAGAGAAATGGGTTGCTGATCAGATGGAGTCGCCAGATGTGTTTGCAAGTGCCTCCAAAGGCTGAAATCTTCACAGGAACACATCAACCTACAAAAGATGAAGTGAAAGACCTCTAAGGTCCCACCGGGCGTGCCAAAACTATTGGTGCAAAATCACAGCACCCCAGGATGCACATCAGGCTTCTAGGTTGATGTTCAGGCATCCAGTGTGATTGCACAACATGGAAACCTCTCTCCAAGCGTGGGACTTGTAAAACCGAGAGAGGAATCTCCAGAGAAGGCTGGTTCCTGCTCCTAAACTACCTGCCACAAGCTATTCCAGTGCAGGCAAGCTAATCTAATCCTAATCTAACCATGCCAAGGAGACAGAGAGAGAGAGAGAGAGGGGAAAAACAGCAAAAGCCTACACTAAAACGGTGATACACCAGAGAAGGAGAATGTTGGACATCTATCAAAACTGCCATGGGACAAAAAGAGGTCAGCAATGGGAAGGATGGACAGATGCATCACAGGCCCAAGGATAGATTTCACACGGAAAGTGTCCCAAAACTCCATGAACACAGCTCCAGATCTGCAGTGAACGTTCAAACATGCATAAGTACCTGCAATGAAGAGAGGCAAGAAGAAAACAAGCAAAAACAAGAAAGGATGGACAGATGCATCACAAAACACGTTTTGTTGCTTCAGAAGTTTGCACAGAACATCATTCCATTAGTAAAAGGCAAAAAAAATGCCATTACAGAGTAGGGAGGAGGTTCGAACTCCATTTTCAACCCTAGAGAAGAAAAGAAGGGAGGGCCGAGCAGAAAGAATGAACAACTCTTTTTTATATTTTGCCACTCCTTACAATATATAGGAAGAATGAGAGAAGGAAGAAAGAGGAAAGTCAGATCTCCTCCAACCACCTCCAGGTCGTATTTTAAATCATTTCATCATGGTAGAAGCGACGGATCCTGGCAAAACGGCAGGCTGTCTACTGCATTAAAACTGGTCGCTGAAATGTCACTTCTGTCATTACCACGCGTCAGATCTGTTTCTCAATTTTCTCTCTCTAGACTGCACCAAAACTTGAGATTAGCCCCAGAATCATGTAGAGGATTTCACTAGCTTTCCATTGATATAAGGAACATGCAAATCTGAGCTCTGGATCAAAAGATATGACGATTTGATGATTTAGGGCACGGAACAGGCGAAAACAGATTTTTTAAAATATTTTCCCGCGCATTGCCACCTGGATGACACGTGGCAGACTCTGATTGGATGAGAAAGGTCTTCAGCCCGTCGGGTTCGGGATTCTCCTCTCCATTTGCATCAGGTTTGGGAGGTGGCTCAACATATGTTTTCGCCCCATGCTTTTCCGACTTGTTTCCCCGACTATGAAACCCGATTTTCTTTGTGCGTCGGGTTTTCCAACCCCTCCGACACATTTCTTAGGTGTCGGGTTTTTCAACCCTTCCGACATGTTCTTGCGCCATGTTTCTCCGTCGTGTTTTCCCGACTATGAAACCCGATTTTCTTTGTGCGTCGGGTTTGGACGACCCGACGACATATCCCTTTGTGTGGGGTTTTCGCTTGGATACGTGGCAGCTTCTCATTGGTTCGGATCAGCGCTCGAAAACTCGCCCTTTGACTTTTTGACCTTTTCCCTTGTGAGGACACGTGGCAGCTTCTGATTGGCTCTCGGCTCCTTCGCGTACTTCGCCTCCATTTGTCCCGGATGTCCCATTTGATTTTGGCCCCTTTGTGCTCATTTCGGCCGATTCAGCCGGTTTGGGCATTTTTGGCCCGCTTGTCCCACTTTTCTTCGGACTGACTTGACCCTTTTCGGCCGGTTCGGCCGGTTCGCGCCCTATTGTCCCGCGCGTCCCAATTGCTTTTGGGCTCCTTGTGATGATTTTGCGCGATTCGGCCGGTTCGGGCATTTCACGTTCATTTGTTCCATTCGTCCCGAACTGCCCCTTTGTGCTTATTTCAGCCGATTCTCTCTCTCTCGGTCAAACCGGCATTTCGCGAACACCGCGTACTTGTCCCAAATGCTTAGTGGGCCGCCTGGACTCATTTCGGGTGGTTCGGGTGGTTCGCGTACTTTTGTCCCATTTGATCCAACTTGTGCTGGACTGGGACTTAGCCGATTTTCACAAATTTTCTCTGGCCCGAACTACTTGCTTTCTGCAACCTTCTCCGCACTTTCTCAGAGCTTGTTCCTTTTTTCCTTGGCCAGGGGGAGTTAGAAAATTACCTGAAGGGACCCTGCAAGCCTGATTTTTGCTCTGAATCAATCAATTTTCTTGGGATTTGGATATTCTGATGCATGTTATCAAAATTACCCTGGGGGGGGGAATTTTGGATAACAGTTACATTTTGTGATCCTTTCCAAGTTTCCAGCTACAAATACTACATTTATATTTTGTTGGAGTATCGATACCTTTTTTTTTACGATATTGGTTCAATGAATGGATACTTAGCTACCCAGTCAAAATTAAAATACCTTCCAATGGTCCATATACTTCTCTTTCTTCACACAAATTTTTGGGTTGTATTATCACCTAAAATATGTGTTTGATTAGTATGTGTAGAAATATCTCCAGTTTGGTGGACCTCATCATTGGGAATGTCAATTATTATCTTCCTTATCAAAGAATTGACAGTAGAATTTCCAATTGAAGTTAGCGTTTGATAACTAGAAATCTCTTCTTGTTGTTGCATATCATAATCATGAATTCAATTATCGTCAAGTGTAGGCACATAATCGGGATTTTCCTCAAGTGGAGGCATATCTTCTATTTGTTACATATCGTAATCATGAATGTTGTCTAATGTAGGAACATAATGAGGATTTTCCTCAATTATAGGCATGTCATCATCAATGGGTTCTACATAAAAAGAGATTTTTGAAATTTTTATTACTAATTATATTATTAAAATTTTAATTTGATTATAAATAAGAAGGCACAATTATTTAGTTAATACACAATACCTGTATTTGGTGTGTATGGCGGTTACATCTGCATGACCCCTTTTTGTGGATGGATAAAATAAGATAAAATATTCCCTTTTTTTATGATTGTCCCACCATATTTTGAGTACCAGTCAACATGGTGACGCACTGACAATTGTTTGGATGGTAGGTTAGGCGTCTATATGGTCACACGTTTAAATCACAAAATAGGGTGTCTATAGTTTGTATACATGCATCTTATCTATATAGTCGGGCATCTGGAGAAAACATCTAGGCATCTGTTGTCCACTCAAAATTCCCCTGATTTTAAGAAGTTGAAAATTGAAATTTTTTGAAGTTAAATGTCTTTTTAATGTGAAAAGTCAAGAAATTGGAAAAATCTGCATTTTTTGGGTCATTTTGTGTGATTTTTGGGCCTGTCAGAACTTTTTGTCCCAAATGTCCCAAGTTCATTCGGGCTCTTTGTTCCCCGATCAGCCGCTTTAACCGAAGTCCGTTCTTTTCGGGCCCGTCAGAACTTTTTGTCCCAAGTGTCCCAAGTTCGCCCAGGCCCATTGTTCCCTTTTCATCCGGTTTGGCCGAATCACGTATTTCATGTACTTTTGTCCCTCATGTCCCAGAAGCATTTGTGCATACTTTTCCCGCGTTGCCCGTTTCGGCCAAATCGCGCATTCGCGTCCCGCGTGTCCCAAATGAACCAAAGGCCATTCGAGTTAATTTTTCTCGCTCTTCACAAATATCTTTCTTTCCAAGTTGGTAGGTGTGTATTTAATGCACATTAATTCTCTTTCTCTCTCCCAAATGGCTATATAATGAACTACCCATTATGTGTTTTGCACACTGCTTTCTTGCCATCTTTTACTCATACCTTCACAATCAAGATTTCTACGCGCATGCTCATTCTTCCTGCAATTTTATCCCGAGTCTAGATAGCATCCTTGACTTTTCAAATTGCTATCAAAATGAAGATTAAATTCCAAGGCCAGGAGCAAGTCTCACCGCTTGAGTCTGTCGTTCCTGATATCGGGGACAGTGAGGTTTGCCACCTCGACTTTGGAGATTTTTGGGCAAGGATGACAGACAAAAACCCTTCACCTATGGCACAGGCAATTCATGACAGTGGTTTGGCATTCACCAGTGGTTTCCCTATTTCAGTGCAATGCGCAGATACGGTGCTTTCCTGTGGCGCTCATTACAACCCTAATTCAAATGAGCTGACGAATGTGCATGGGGAACTCATCGCTAAACTGGACGTTACCACCATTGGCACTGCCCTAAGGGTTCTAGAGATGGAAAATGCTATACTGATTTCCCAGAACTAGGCGCAAGCCCTCTTTGATTAGGATAGTGAAAAATACAAGGCGCGGGTGGCGAAGTCCTGGCTTAAAAACCCTAAAAAGGGGGCATCTCGTCTGTCCAAGGTTCTTTTCCGTGCAAACTTCAATGAGGAGTTATCAGATTTTATAATCCTACTGGCTCAGGTCACGGGCTTACCCTCTACCAATGAGTTTCATTTCTGGATGTTCCCACTCATCAATATGGTGTGCGAAGGGACTCAGAATATCAACTGGGCAGAGATCATCAGTATGAACTTAGCGGAGAAGCTGTCTAATGTACAACAAACAAATAAATTCTATATGACTTCATACCTGATGTATACTCTGGCAGCATCGAGGCAATGGTTTGGTTTCTCATACATCGATGCTCATAAGGATGACCCCGTATATGCCTACTGCCCTCAGTTCACCTTGGAAACTAACAATCACAATTTCAGAAGGGTAAATGATGCCTTCACCATGTACATTGTCAGGCTTCTGGAGAGCGAAACAGCGAGGAGATTTTCTGATGAAGCTATGAATCTGATATCACACTACGGTGCCTGATCCATCCAATTTAGAAAAATTTCCTATATCAGGCTTGTTGGTTATGAGAGCACCCCTCTCAAACTCCCCATGTTCTACAATGATAAAATGGCCTTAATAGAAGTATGCAGGTAGCTGGACAAGTTACACAGAACCTGCAGGGATAAGAAAATTAATGGCTTGCATTTCCCATCACTTTGGGAAACTACACCTGCAAAACAGCCCTAGATGCTCAAAACATAGAAAGCGCCCTGGCCCCCATCACTTTCCATTTCTTCAGGCCAAGAACCTGTTTTGACTTGAAGAATTTTATTGAGAAGAACATCAAGATCACTTATCATCATAGGGCAGACACAGAAGATTATTGGGCAAACTCTGTTGATGATTTTGAAGCCAGAAGGAGGCATTATGGCAGATTTTCTCTTCAACTAATTCAAGAGCTTAACTTGTACCAAGTTCCTAAAGGGCTCCAGGATGATAATTCTGACCTGTACTCATATGAGTATGATAATGTGGTCAAACACACTCCCTTGGAGGATTTGGATTGGTTCAAAAAGGAGAAGGACGATCTGGCGGAAATCCTAGCTCCCGGTCTTCGGTAGAACCAAAATACTCGCGTTTGCATAGGCAGAGTTCGCAAACTTAGAAGCACATTCAGCGTGCATCTCCTCAAAGAACACCACACACCAACGAAAAAAGCAAGGCATTCGTTAACCTGCATTCAAGAGCACATACTACGAGACCCTCTAGCCTACGTTCAACTCAAGGTCTCAAAGTCAGTCTCTTCACTCTTCCTCGATATGTCACCACATACGAGTATACGCAGATGGGTCGTAGGTCACCGTGAGAGAAAGTAAACTGTGAAAAGGTCTAGAAGTCAAGAAGGAGCCTGTGGAGGAAGGTCCTCTAAAGGGGAAACATAACGGAGTTTGCCTGCGCCGATTAGGCATCGACATCATGTCGTTGCTCAGTGAAAGGTGGAAGAGATGAAGTGTCCGGAGTCTCTACAGGCACTCCAGAAGCCCCCATCGGATCGAAAAGGAGGTGCCAAAGCACTGGAACTCTCCGGCGTAGTGATCCTCTGTAACCAAAAGCCCAAGAATTCCACTCAATATCCCAACCTAGAGGCATACAACAGTTCAACAACCTTGGGTGCCATGAGTTCTTCTTTCTCTGGTACCGTCTTGCCCAGCCGTGATTCTCTTGCACTCCTCCTCTTTGGCATGGTGTAGCCTCTTGGTTGATATGTAGGAAGAGGAAAGGTCTTCCTCCCAATCTCAAGACCCCAAGTTTGATGCTCGTGGCAGCGCTTATTTAGGCACTACTCCTCCTACTCATAGCCAAAAAATCCAGAACTACCTCTAGGATAGTTGCTGATGCTCCAAGGGCAACAATTCCCTAAGAGATATCCAAGCCTAAGGTAGACAAGCCTGAGCAGACTTCAGAGCATCTGATCTGGGAGCTCTCGAGAATTCCCATGGGAGAGTGCCACCTCCTGAAGGTGAAGTATTCACAATATCAGGAAATAGCCAACCAGATGTCAGTTGGGAGGGTAAGACAAAAGGGTAGAAAACCATAGAAGCAATGTGGAGGAATAAGAAATTCATGGCTTGCATTTCCCATCACTTTGGGAAAACTACACCTCAAAACAGCCCTAGATGCTCAAAACATAGAAAGCCCCTGGCCCCCATCCTTTCCATTTCTTCATTCCAAGAACCTGTTTGACTTTGAAGATTTTATTGAGAAGAACATCAAGACACTTATCATCATAGGGCAGACACAGAAGATTATTGGGCAACTCTGTTGATTATTTTTGACGCTCAGAAGGAAGGCATATGGCAGAATTTTCTCTTCACTAATTCAAGAGCTTAACTTGTACCAAGTTTCCAAAGGGCTCCAGTATGATAAATTCTGACCTGTACTCATATGAGTATGATAATTGTGGTCAAACCCACTACCCTTGAGGATTTGATTGGTCAAAAAGGAGAAGGACGATCTGGCGGAAAGCCTACTCCGGTCTTGGTAAGAACCAAAATTGGTTTTGATAGAGAGTTCGCAAACTTAGAAGACATTCATTGTTATTCCTCCAAAGACACCACAACACCAATAAAAGAGGCAATTGTCACCTGATTCAAGAGCAACATATACAGACCCCGACCCCTCCCTGCCTCTTCAACTCAAGTCCCACAGTCTCCACTCCTTTCCTCTACCACAGAGGTATAATCAGAAGAAAGTAAGAGAAGTCCAGAAGGACCTTGGGGAGTTCCTCTAGGAAACATACGGAAGTTGCCCTCCAGGCCCAAGACCATCATTGTTCTCAGTGACAGTGAGAAGAGTGAAGTGGTCGGTCTCTACAAAGGCACTCCAGAAGCCCCATGGATAAGAAAAGGAGGTCCAAGCACTTACTCCCTACTCCCAGGCCCGGCTAGTGATTTCACTTCTGTACCAAAAGTCCCCAGAATTCCATCACTCATATCCAACTAGAGGCAACAACAGTACAAACCTTGGGCCATTATTCTTTCTCTTGGTCCTCTTGCCCCACCCCACCATCTCTTTCCTCCTCCTCTTTTGGCAGTGGGTGTATCCCCTTGTTGATATGTAGGAAGAAAAGTCTTCCTCCCAAATCTCAAGACCCAGTTTGATGCTGTGGAGGCCTTATTAGGCACTACTACTCCTCCTACCATCCAAAAAAATCAGAACTACCTCTAGGATAGTGTCTGATTCTCATGCCAACAATTCTATAGATATACAAGCCTAATGGTAGACAAGCCTGAGCAAAGACTTGCAAGCATCTGATCTGGAGCTCTAGAGAATTCCCATGGAGAGAGGCCCACCCCCTGAAGGTGAGATCTCACAATATTCAGGAAATAGACACAGAGTCATTGGGAGGGTTGACAAGTGTAGAAAACCATAGAGCAATTGGAGGAATCGGCCAGCTGTTCATACAGGTTTCATCCAAGGTCCCTTTGTCCAAGATAAAGTTTTTGATCCTACCCCATTGACGACTCTTATACTCTTTCCACCAACCTGTAATGCTGAGCTAGGAAATGACGTGCATAGTAGCAATACATGACAAGAATCTGTCTATGGATTTGGCTATGTAGGCCATGGTGGATGATCTGCTTGTTGGCAAGGTTGAGTTTCATTTCATTGATTAAGCCTTCAAACTCCACGTGAATGTGTGCAGTTTTGCAACCAGAGCTCGCCTCCACTATTGGAGCATCGATAAGAAATCAAACTTTCGAGCAGTTGCAAGTATACCTTCTCGCCTCATGGGACCCACAGATGACAATATTTTTGATGGGCAAGCAAGGTTCTTCGAGGATTGCAAGGATAATTTGTCAATCCTGGGTCGACAAAGTCTGGATGGAAATCAAGGGGTATAGGAGGCTTTGGGAGATTTAAGAAATAGTGGCAGAAGTGGATGCTTTCAAAACACTATTTAATCTACCTTCAGGATATACATTGCCAGCTTAATGATGAGACTTCTGGTGTGGTCCTCTCGCTTTACCAAAATCAAAGCTCAATCATAGCTTTGTGTCAAAGGTGACTCATGTTCAAGGAGAGTTTCTATTTCCAAGGAAACAATGAAGGAGATTTACTCTCTTCAATCTGCTATAGAAGAAGCGAATAAAGATTATCATAACATTTCAAATTCGATAAACAAGAATGGAGGTGCCTCGGATTTTTTGACTCAATCCACTTCTGCCCCACTCCGTCCCACGAGGCAGAGACATAGGCGAGCTTTGAAAAGAGTCAGACCTCGGATCCAAAGTCAGTGGTCCCCTCCTAGTCATGACCGCTTGTCTTCTCTCCTGTTCTTCTCTTCTCTTCTCTTCCCTTCTTCTTCGTCCTGAATTTATGTAATTAGTTGGGTATTGCAATTTAGCCCTTTAACTAACCAGTTAAAAGAGGTAGTTACCAAAGAGCAACTAATTTGGTAACTATATAATGGCCTCTCCTCGCCATTTTTAAAAGGAAAAACGGGGATTACAAAATTTAAATGTAGAGTCAAATCACAAAGAAAGCATAAAAAGGGATTTCCAATTCTTTTCTATCCAAATCCTTTTATTCAGTAAATATTGTTAGATCTTTGTTTATATTAATGCTGCGAAACTTTGTATTCTTTCCGATGTTATTATCGAACTGTGTGTCTATTCAAATTTCAGCTTATTAACTAATACACATGATCTATTCCCATCCACTGTAATCCTGCATGCAGAAGGCATTATTCTATCATCATAATTCCTTGATGGTGCATTCTTCTTATTTCCACCACATTTTCAATTCCCTATGTCCTTTTGTAACTTGGTAAACCTTTTTTAGGACAAACTTTTGTGATACCAAGTTCCACAGTGAAACCATGCTTTGTCTATGTTTAGTATAAATAGGTTCCGTTTCTGAATAGGGAACCTCTCCCATGACAGAGGAGGGACTTCTTGTCCCCTAACTTTTTCTCTCTTAAGTTCGCTTTTTGACGACCATGTTTTTGGGCGGCGGGGGGTCGGGTGATTGGGGAATCCGTATTCCATTTCTATATCATCTATCACTTATCTTTTGATCTGGAGCTCCACATTTACTCGAGGGAGAAGGGCCCTTGGTATTAAGATTCTCAGTTTTCAGCTTTGTGGAATAGCCATGGTTTCCTTTTCCTTCTGCAAGGAGAAATAAAAAGCTCGTTCAACAAGCATCCTCCTATCAAAGAAGAAATCCCTACGGTGGTATTCCTTCGAGAAAATCGATCCTAATCTTCGAGCTTAATTCTTGCTGGTGTTTTAGTTCCTCTCAGCATTTTCCACAGAATTGTGGTACCTTGCCTTGGGCAACGTGTTGTCCTCTTGCCCTTCCTCAAGCCCTTTGCTGAGTTACCCAGAGGTTAACATAAAACTTTCCTAAATTCAAGTGTGAGGAAGGTACCATACTGATGACCACATCGCGGCCTTCATAGTTGCATGTGGAGTTCTGGAGTTGAACATGAAACGTCTCCGTAAGGCTTTTTGTTGAGACTTTACAAGATACTGTTGTTGATTGGTTCTATCACCTTTCGGCCGGAGCTATTTCACAGCTGGAAACACAATGGAGAAACTAGGTTAAAAACCATTTTCAACTAGCAGAAGACGTGATGCTTTGCTAGCCAAATTTTCCAACTAAATAAGGAATCCAAGAACATGGAGAGGAATATTGTGGCTGATTTCACAGGTTAATTAAAAAATTCCACCAAATACTCAACCTATAGATCAAATCCAAAAAGCTTCTCTAAACGCCCAATTTGACTTTGAAGTAGTATGCATTGAGAAGGGCTAACTCACAACATTGGCTGAGGATCAAACTCTTCTGTTAGTGTTGAAGATGATTTAATCATGTCAGGAAAGTTGAGGAGAATACCCTTCTAAATCTAAGTCTTCTTCTTCCTCATCTTCCCACTCTGACCTAATACTGGATCCATTGGTACAAAAACTTGCAAATGATTCTCATCACCATTTAAGAAATAATTGCTCAGCTACCTCCCATGCAGACGTTACAAGGAGGAATTTTCAACCCAGAAATCGTTTTCCTGCTTCCCAAACAAGGCTAGTGCTTGAAGGACCTCCTATAAGTTCTTGTCAATGACCAACTGGAGTTGAAGAACTGATGAAGATGGGAGGTTGGGTGGTTAAGAAGATTGTGAGAACTTTTGAAGAGGTTGTATGTGAAAACATATATGAACTGAGGGATCTCGGTTAATTTCTTCACCACTGAAGGCGTTGATGAATGAAGGAGACGATTATGATGAAGTAAGTAGTAGAAATGAATAGCGAGTCTCATACGCTGTTATGACGGTGAGCAACAGAAAAATCCAGAGGAGAAAGTTGCTGTAGCCCACCATAAAATCTAGAAGCAGACGCAACTTCCCTGTAATTGTAAAAAGAGGATCTCTATCCCCGTTTCATCCACACCAAAGGAATTTTATACTAAAGTTATTTCTTTTATCCTAAAATAATAAGCCTAGGATCCCAAGCAATGAGAACCGCCACTTCTGGGTCTCATATTATTGATCACCGAAAAAAGACCTAACAGGTTCAAATCTCAGAGGCTGAATTGATAAAACCCATCCCAAGCTTTGTTAAAATGATTCACTTGTCAATCTCATCTAAAACACCTCTAAAGGCCTTTACCCACTCCCTTTTCTGCACAAGCCTAATCTGGTAGCGCTTGTCACCTCACACAATGACAAATCAAAACCATTCTATGTGACACTCCTTATAGCTGGCCATAGGCCTCAGTAATTACGTCATACACTCAGGGGGGCATCCGACAATGTTGTACTGCCTACCAAAGTAGCTAATTTGGCATTAGGCCTAACTTCCAAACGCATTACGGATTCTGTTATTCATGGAGTAGGAAGTGCCTGGGGAAGGACTTAAGGATGCACAAGTGGACTTTTACTACTTTTCATACGAAGAAAGTTTTGGTACTATCCTAGTAGCAGAATTCCTCCTTTATATGGGATGCTGTAAGTAGAACTGTTATCAAAAGTGCCTCCTGCTCATTGTGTGGCTAACTCCTCCCATTTTTTTCTTCCCTCTCTTGTGCCTCAGTCACAAAATTTTGCTCTCAAGCACTCAAAACCTTCGGGTGGCACCATTAGATAGAGCTCTTTCTTTCTCAGCAATCCAGAAAGGTAAATTTTTCCTCCTACTCCAATGTTTTTTAGTATGGCTCGGTGAGTTTTGTGGAAATTTTCCCCTAAAAGGCCCGCCAACCCGTTTGTCGTCCCTGTTTTTCCCTAAAACTACTTAAAATTGCCAGACTTTTCGATCCATAGCTCAATTTTTTGCGTTCTTTATATAATGGAAAGCTGGTGAATTCTCTAAGATTCCAAGGTTCAATTTTGCATTTTTGTGGAGTTTGGAGAGATAAATCAAAAATACTTCTGGGCTAAACGTGGTCCATGGACAGAAATACGTTTCACCCACCATCAACCACCGTTTTTAATGACGAATGCCGCATTCCTCTCCTAACATGGTTAACACTTTCAGGGAATGGGTCTGCATGTCACCCATGCTATTTTGATGCCATTTTGGTCAATGGTTGAACCCCCTTACCGTTTTCTCCCCCATGTTTCTCTCTCCTGGGGTCGTTTTTTGCACGTAAAGCTAGAATGAGTCATTTTGCAAGAGAGACCTTTTTCAGCTCTGCAACTTCCTTTCTTCCTTCCTTGTATAATTTGTGAAGAATTTTACCTTTCCATGTATGCAGCTGCCTTTCTTCTTGCCTCTGGATCACTTAATGTCTGTATTGGATCTGAAAACGATGTTGATATATGTTCGTGATTAAAATCCCTCAATCCTTTCATATATCTATCATTGCTTTCGCCCTTGATCTTTCATTAACATTTTTGATCATTTGTGCTTTTTTGTGTGTGTTTTCCTTTGGACTGTGTATTTAAATGTAGCCTCAGGTGTCTACAACCTTTGGTGCATACCTATTAGCATTATCATTAGTTCCTCGTTTTTTTCTTCCTTTACTTTTTGCATCCTTTATCTCTGTCTCCTTGGAATTTAGAGTAAAGATTAGGATTGAAAAAAATAATAAAAAACCTCTGTCAATGTGCAAGTAAATAGCTTATCAGAGGAGTTGGAGGAACCAGCCTCTATCTGGAGATCCCTTCCATCTTTGCAAGTCCCCAACTTGGGAAGAGGATTCATGTTGTGCGAATCACACTAATGCTTGTTCTCAAACTAGCAATCTGATCACATCTAGGGGGTGCTGCTGATTTGCAACAACAGTTTTTAGAGTAGTCACGCCCCGGTGGGAACCTAGAGGTCTTCCACTTTATCTTTGACAAGTTGGTGTGGTCTTGTTAAAGATTCATCCTTTTTGGAGGGCACTTTCAAGCACATCTGGCGACTCCATCTGGTAAACAACAACTCATTCTCTAAGTTTGCAGACATGTTTTCCATCATTTCCATCCCTTCTTTCTGTCTTCGTTCGCAGCCATTTTTCATTCTTTTCCATTCCATGAAAGTTGTGCAATCATAGGACTTCTTTCCATCATAAATTCACATTTACATAGTCAATATATTACACCTCCACATGTTTTACAAATCCGTCGCAAGTCAGCATTTTGATTCACATTCAAATCAGCATGTCTACCGCTATGAGCAGCAGTGTCAAAAGTCAGTTTGGATATTAAGCATGTCAAGCCAAGGGTATCCTTGTTTGTGAGGGAGTCAAGAATAAAATGTAGATCTGCTGGAACAATCCACAAGATGGAGTAAACCTGGTGCAATCTAGGGCTCAGTCACAAATGCAGCAGTTATCGGTTGTAGAGCAACCTTGTCCATGGGTGGGACCTTTTCCAGGAATTATAGCCTCAAGAACTAGACTTCATGATTACAAACACTCCATTACTTGCAAAGTGGACTGAAGGAAATCCAGGTGTATAGAGAAGTATTCAACAACCTTGGCAACAGGTAAGCACCGATCTCCATGCCTTTTCTCTCCCTCTTCTCCCAATCTGTTTTATCTCAGCAGTGTCAAGTTTTTAATTCTCCATCTACTGTCCAAAAAAACAAGTGTTGACTCATTCTCATTCCCTGTCCTTCCAACCATTCCAATTCTCTATCCTTTTCCCTTCCAAACAACCATTCCCTCCAAAAAACAAGAATTCTACCTCCCCTCCCTTCGCCCACCACAAAAATTTGCAAAATCAATTGAGTAACAATCCACTTCTCTCTTGCTTCCCAAATCCCTGTTGGGGGATAAAATCAGAATTCCATTAAGGAAATCAGGAGAAGAGATCCAACCAAGGATGAGACATTTTCAAGTCTGAAGATGTTGGGCTCGTAAATTCCGGGATTACCACAAAATCTCCTTGATGGTCAGACAATAGAGGAATGGTTGCAGTTGGAGACAGTGGAAAACAAGGCTGATTTTATAACAGCAGTTAAGTGAGGAACCAGCAGTTTGTTGTGTGATGAGTTCCGAGGTGTCCATGTTTGCAACTTTCCCAAAAAATGTTATCCAGTTTGCACTGCAATCAGCCCTGAGAGGAAGGAAACCATCTCACAACCCTCTTTGAGGCGGCACAATGGATGAGGTCAAGTCATTTTTTACAACAGTAGGTGTGAAAGGAAGCATTATTGGATACTTTTTGATTCATTTGAAGGGGCTGATTTGATTGATGAAGCCATTATGGAGGTGAATCATAACAGGTCCAAATTGTGGAGCAAAAGGCACAGAAATTTCACTGCTTCTCTCCCACTCTCATCTCTCCAATACTCTGATTTTTGGGATAGTTGTGGATTGACAAAGTTTCTGTTTAAAATGAATTTCAGGGGTGAAGAAATGCAGATTTACGAGCCACCATACAAGAGGGAGAGACTTTGTTTGTAGCGAGAACATTCAAAAGTTTGATTTTCGCAAATCAGACTTAGAAGAATGTTTAATGAAGACCAGCTAAAAATTAGCATGTTTCCCTTCTTCACCATTCGTTCTCCAACACAAAGAACTTGCTGGCCAATGCGAACAAGAGTTTCAGGACAATAGCCTACAGTGTTGCAACATGCCTCTTGAATCAAGCTGAAGAATTTGATCTTCCAAAAGCTACAATGGAGGAGGCTCCAAAGCCAACAATGTATTGCAGGCCTGTACACAAGTCAAAACAACTTCATTGGAATGTTGCTAATCAATAACAGGAGTTTGCCCACACTATAGAACGAGTTCCATGTGCATGAAGCGAAGAGAAAGGTCAAAAAAGTCCTACCTGCTTCACAAGATCACCCACCCAGAAGGTCGACCAGAAAACTCCGAGATAGTTTTTGGAGTTGCAATATAGCGTCTGGGCATACTCAAATGGATCATACCTTTCCCAATAAGGTATTTGACGTCATTGGAGTCAAGAGGAGCAGTCCACAAACTAGTCATGCTTGCTTCTAAGCATGAGGTGGCTACAAAGTACCAAGGAAATCTTCTAACCTCATTCCAATCCAATGTAGAGCAACTAAAGATGTATTGGTTTTTGTTTTTCAGTTGACACCTTGAATGATTTTGGTAGAAGACCATCTTCTTGTTGATTTTCCCACTCATCCAATCAGCCATATTCAGTGCCAAATCAGTTGCAGGGTTAAACTTTTGAGAAAGGGAGCTATTCTTCTCCCACTATTGTAGGGTTTTGTTTAGCCCCTTTTGCTTCCAGTTAGAGTAGGAAGGTATTTTTGCTTTCATAAAGAAAGTGCTTGTGCAGCCTCTGCATGTTCCATCTTGGAGCATGTATGACTTTTTATTTTTGTACATTTTTTTTGGTGTCTGGGTTTTGCTTGCATAGTCCATTTCATGGGTTTTCCAAGTGGGCTCATAGAGAAGGAGGTTTTCAAAGTTCAGATCAGTTTACAGGATACACTCATACTCATGCCAATGATGCTTTAGGAACTAGTAACTTCATCCAGCAGGCAATGCCCCCTCTGAGTTGGCCAAAATTGTTTATCCAAACTGTGCCCCCCCCATGCTCATTTTGTGGCTACTCTCCATATCTTTCCCTCTCGTTGTGCCCAGTCTCGGCGGAGTTTTTTGTGGGAAATTTCCCCTAAAAGGCCCGCAGCCAATGAGAATGCCACGTGTCCAAAGAAGTGGCGGGGGTCAGGAGAACTTGGTTTTTTTACCAAGTGTTTTTGGAAAAAAAGGTTTCAAAAGGAAATAATTTTTCCCCGCAGGCCCGCCAACCAATCATTTGCTTGCCACGTGCCCAGGGGAGAAAGTTGGAAAAATTGACATTTTGCCTCTCAAGCACTCAAAACCTTCTGGAAGTGGCACCATTAGATAGAGTCTTTCTCCAGCATTCCAGAAAGGTAAATTTTTCCTCTAACTCCATGTATTTTTCAAAGTTATGGCTCGGTGGGGTTGTTGGGGAAATTTCCCTAAAAGGCCCGCCAACCCGATTTGGCCTTGTTTTTCCCCTAAAACTTAAATTGCCATATCTTTCGATCCAGAGCTCAAATTTTTTGCGTTCTTTATATAAAGAAAGCTGGTGAAATTCTCTACAAGTTCAAGGTCTCAATTTTGCATTTTGTTTGGAGTTTGGAGAGATAAAATCAAAAAAAATACTTCTGGCACGTGGTCGTATTGGACAGAAATGACGTTTTCCAACCACCGTTTTTTAATGAAGAATTGCTCGCATTCTCTCCTAACACCGTGCGTTAAAATGTCAGGAATGGGTCTTCAGGTTCCCCATGCATTTTGTTGCAATTTTGGTCAATGGTTGAACCCCTTAAACGTTTGTCCCATGTTTCTCTATCCTGGGGTCGTTGTTTGCACTGTTAAAAGCCTTAGAATGAGTTCAATTTGCAAAGAAAAGAAGAGACACTTTTGCAGTCTGCATGCCTTTTTCTTCCTCCTTGGTAGAATTTGTGAAGAAATTTTACCTTTCCATGTTCATGCGACACCTTTTCTTGCGCTCTGGACCTGTAATGTACGTATGGGATCTGAGATGTTGATATATGTTCTGTGATTAAAATCCTCAATCCTTTCATATATTACATTGCTTTCTTGATCGTTCATTAATTTGAGGCCTTTGTGCATTTTTTGCTGTGTGTTTCCTTATGGATGTGTATTTAAGGTCGCATCAGGGTATACACTCCTTTGGTGGCATTCACCTATTAGCATTAGCATTAGTTCTTTCTTTTTTGCTCCTATCCTGTCTCCTTGGAATTAGAGTGGATTTAGGGTTAACCTCTGCAATTGTGCAGTTAAAAATAGCTTATCAGAGAGGTTGAGGAAACCAGCCTCTAATCTGGAGGATCCTCGCCATCTTTGCAATCCCACCACTGGAAGAGGATTCAATGTTGTGCAAGCACACTAATGCTAGTATGCTCAACAACTAGGAATCTGATCAACTCTTAGGGGTGCTGCTGATTTGCACAACAGTTTTTTAGTTTTAAGCAACGCCCGGTGGACTAGGAGGTCTTCCACTTGATGTCATTGACAAGTTGGTGTGGTCTTGTTAAAGATTCCTCCTTTTGGAGGCACTTTCAAAAGACATCTGGCGACCCATATGGTAAACAACTCATTTCTAAGTTGCAGACATGTTCCATTCATTTCCATCCATTCTTCTTTCCATCATTTTCATTCTTTTCCATTCCATGAAGTTGTGCAATCATGACTTCATTTCCATCATAGAATTCACATTTACAATAGCAATATATTACACCTCCAACATGTTTTACAAATCCTCCAAATCAGCATTTGTGATCAAATTCAAAATCAGCATGTCTACCCATATGAGCAGCAGTGTCAAAGTCAGTTTGGATATGAAGCAGTCAAGCACAGGGTACCTGGTTGTGAGGGTAGGGTAGTAAAATGAGAAGAAATGTAGTCTGCTGAGAACAAATCCAAAAGATGAGGGAAACATTGGTGCAATCTAGGGCCTCAAGCACAAAGAAAAGCATTAGAATCGGTTGTAGAGCACTTGTCATGGGTGGGACCTTTTCCAAGGAATTATAGCCCTCAAGAGAAGTCTGAGACTTCATGATTACAACACTACCAATTCTTTCAAAGTGGACTGAAGGAATAATGTGTATGATAGAAGTATTCAACACCCTATGTCAACAGGTAAGCACACTATCTCATGCTCTTTTCTCTCCCTCTTTCTTTCCCAATCTGTTTTATCTTCACAGTGGAATTTTTAAATTCGCCATCTACTGTCCAATTGGTGAATCCATTTCTCCATTTCCCTATTCTTCCACCACATCTCAATTCGTCTATCCTTTTACCTTCCAAACAACCATTCTCCTCCAAAAAACAAGATTCCTAACCTCCTCCACCACCTACAACAAAAATTTTGCAAAATCAATTGAGTACAATCCACTTCTCCTCTTGCTTCCCAAATCCAGTTTGGGAAGGATACAAATCAGAATTCCAATTAAAGGAATAAGCAGGATAAAGAAGACCAACAGGAATGAAAAATCAGTCCTGAGAGTTGGCTCTTAAATTCGGGATTACAAAATCCCCTTGATGGTGAAACCAATAGAGGAATGTTGAAGTTGGAGAACAAGTGGAAAACAAGGCTGATTTTATAACAGCAGTGAAGTGAGGAAACAGCAGTTTGTTGGTGATGAGTCGGGTGTCCATGTTGGCACTTTACCCAAAAGAAATGTTGATCCAGTTTGCACTGCAAAATCAGCCATCGAGAAGGAAGGAAAACCATCTCAAAACCCCATCTTTGAGGAGCAAAATGGATGAGGTCAAGTCATTTTTACAACAGTAGAAGAAAGGAAGCATTATTGATACATTTTTGATTTCATTTGAAGGGGATGATTTGATTGATGAAGCCATTATGGAGGTGAACAAACAGGTCCAAATTGTGAGCAAAAGGCACAAGAAATTTCAATGCTTCTCTCCCACTTCATCTCTCCAATAATCTGATTTTTGGGATGAGTTTGGATTGACAAGTTTCATGTTTGAAAATGAAGTTATACAGGGGTGAAGAAAATGCAGATTTAGAGGCCACCATACAAGAGGGAGAGACTTTGTTGTAGCAAGACATTCAAAAGTTTGATTTTCCATCAGACTTAGAAGAATGTTTAGATGAAGAGCCAGCTAAAATTACCATGTTTCCTTCTTCACCATTCGTTCTCCAACAACAAGAACTTGCTGGCCATGGACAAAAGAGTTCAAGGACAATAGCCTACAGTTTGCAACATGCCTCTTGAATCAAAGCTGGAAGAATTTGATCTTCCAAAAGCTACAATGGAGGAGCTCAAAGCCAACAATGTATTGCAGAGGGCATGTAACAACAATTCAAAAACAACTTCATTGGATGTTGCAATCAATAACAAGGAGTTTGCCACACTATAGAAGAGTTCCATGTTGCCATGAAGGAAGAGAAAGGGCAAAAAAGTCCTACCATTGCTTCCACATCACCCACCCAAGAAGGTCTACAAGAAGACTCCATTTTTGGAGTTGAAAATTAGAGCTATGGGCATATCAAATGGATCATACCTTTCCCAATAAGGTATTGACTTCATTGGAGTCAAAGGAGAAGTCACAACTAGTCATGCTTGCTTCTAAGCATGAGGGTGAGCTACAAAGTACCAAGGATCAGCTGTCATACCTCTTCAATCCAAATGTAGAGCAACTAAAAGAGGTATTGGTTTTGTTTTCAGTTGACACCTTGATGATTTGGGTAGAAGACCATCTTCTTGTTGATTTTCCACTCATCCAATCAGCCATATTCAGTGCCAAATCAGTTGCATGGTTACAACTTTTGAGAAAGGGAAGCTATTTCTCCCAACTAGTTGTAGGGTTTGTTTAGCCCACTTTTGCTTCCAGTTAGAGTAGGATAGGTATTTTTGCTTTCAGTAAAAGAAGTGCTTGTGCACACTCTGCATGTTCCATCTTGGAGCATGTATGACTTTTATTTTTGTACATAGTTTTTTTGGTGCTGGTTTTGCTCTTGCATAGTCCATTTCAGTGGGTTTCCAAGTGGCTCAGAGAGGAGGTTTTCAAAGTTCAGATCAGTTTACAGGATACAACTCATGACTCCATGCCCAATGGATGCTTTAGGAAACTAGTAACTTCATCCAGCAGGCAGATGCCCCCTCTGAGTTGCCAAAATTGTTATCCAAAATGTGCCCCCTGCTCATTTTGTGGCTAACTCCTCCCATTCTTCCCTCTCTTGTGCCTCAGTCACAAAATTTTTCTTTCATGCACTCAAAACCTTCTGGAAGTGGCACCATTAGATAGAGCTATTTCTCATCTTTCCAGAAAGGTAAATTTTTCCTCCTAACTCCATGTATTTTTCAAGTTATGGCTCGACGGAGTTTTTGTGGGAAATTTTCCCCTAAAAGGCCCGCCAACCCGATTTGGCCCTGTTTTTCCCTAAAACTTCAAATCACCATATCTTTCGATCCAGAGCTCAGTTTTTTGCGTTCTTTATATCAATGCAAATATGGTGAAATTCTCTACAAGATTTCGGGGTCAATTTTGCATTTTGGTGGAGTTTGGAGAGAGAAAATCAAAAAATACTTCTAGCACGTGGTCATGGATAGAAATGACATTTCAACCACCATTTTAATGAAGAATGGCTCGCATTCTCTCTCATCATGGTTAAAAATGTCAGGGAATGGGTCTGTCAGGTCACCCATGTTGTTTTGATGCCATTTTAGTCAATGGTTGAACCCCTTGCATTTTTTCCCTCGTTTCTCTCTCCTGGGGTCGTGGTTTGCACTGTAAAAGCCAGAATGAGTTCATTTTACAAAGAGAGACACTTTTTCAGCTCTGTAACTTCCTTTTTCTTCCTCCTTGGTAGAATTTGTGAAGAAATTTTACCTTTCCATGTAATGCAGCACCTTTTCTTGCCTCTAGATCACTGTAATGTACTGTATTGGATCTGAGATGTTGATATATGTTCTGTGATTAAAATCCCTCAATCCTTTCATATATCTATCATTGCTTTCTTGATCTTTCATTACATTTTGAGAATTTGTGCATGTTTTGTGCTATGTTTCCTTGTGGATTGTGTATTTCATGCAGCATCAGGTGTCTACAAATCCTTTGGTGCATCACCTATTAGCATTAGCATTAGTTCTTTCTTTTTTGCATCCTCTATCTCTGTCTCCTTGGAATTTAGAGTAGATTTAGGAGTTTAAACCTCTGCAATTGTGCAAGTAAAATAGCTTATCAGAGGAGTTGAGGAACCAGCCTCTAATCTAGAGATTCCTCTTCCATCTTTGCAAGTCCCACACTTGGGAAGAGGATTCAATGTTGTGTAATCACACTGGATGCTAGTATGATCAAACTAGAAATCTGATCAACATCCAGGGGGTGCTGCTAATTTGCAACAATAGGAACTTCTGTAAGGATGTGGGTGGGGAAATTCAAATGGATTGGTCACATGCCTTCATACATGTTAATGGGAAAATGAAGAAGTTGCTGCCTGAGAAGCAGTCTGAGTATATTGTACAAAACACTAGATGATCCCAAAGCACAAATACTCTATGAGGATATGGGGCATGGCAACTACATGATTATTTCTCCAGAAGAAATCCAACTCCCCAAAGTCTCACCTAAAGATCCTAATGGTGTTTGGATATTAGAGTTTAATGGAAGTTGTTCTTCGGCTGGTTCTGGGGCTGGTGTCATATTGGTATCACCTGAAGGAAACATTCATCCTTTCTCATTCAAGTTGCAATTTGAAAATACCAATAATACAGCAGAGTATGAAGGCTCTCATTCTTGGACTCCAGGTGGCAAAAGAACAAGGTGTGAAGAATCTTCTAGCTCGTGGGGATGCGGAATTGATTTTCAAGCAAGTTAGAAACCTCTTCCAGGTAAAGAATGGAAGGTTGAAACATTACAAGAATCAAGTTTGGGACTCCATTGAATTTCTTGATGCCTTCTCCATCGAAGCAGTGCCTAGGGAGAGAGAATACCAGGGCTGATTCTCTAGCAGTCTCAGGGTCATTGCTTATTCCTCATCCTAACTTTTCTCAAGATAAGTTCACCATCGAGATGATCCATAGACCTAATGTACCTGATAATACAAGTAACTAGAAAGTTTCCAATGACAATCAACACTTGCTTTCTTTCTTAGAACTCAAGGATAATTTTGAACAGTTGTACTTTGAAGGAAGCGATAATTTTCCTCGTGAAAGTGTGCCCTTTGACAAAGAAGCCGCCAAAGAAGAAGAAGCGGATCAGGATGGATGTATCAAAATCAAAGGAAACAAGATTCCAAAAGGATTGGTGAGTTTAGAAGAACTATTTGAAAAACACGACAGGTATGTAAAGTTTAGAGCTTCTACTGGACCCCAACAATCAACTGAATATGACAAAATCAATATTGGGAGTTCTACTGATCCTAAACTCGTGAACATTGGAAAATGTTGCACCCTCAGAAGAAAAGAAGAAGGTAATTAGTCTTTTGAAAAAGTATAAAGATGTCCCTGCTTATTGCTATGAAGACTTAAAAGCCTTTCAACCAAAGGAGATGCAACATTTTATCCCTCTCAAACCTGGGATTAAGCCTTTTAAACAGAAACAAAGGCAATATAATCCTAAAATAGTTGACACCATTTTTCAAGAAATACAGAAGTTATTGAAAGCCAAAATCATTTTTCCTATCCATCATTCAACATGGATTGCCAATATTGTGCCCGTTAGAAAGAAAAATGGTGAGATTCGTATCTGTGTTGACTTCAAGAATCTAAATCAAGCTTCCTTAAAAGATAATTATCCCTTACCTATGATGGATCAGGTCTTGCAAGCAGTAACAGGATCCGAAATGTTGTCTATGCTTGATGGCTTCTCAGGATATAACCAGGTAGAAGTTAATACCACAGATCAACACAAAACGGCTTTCACTACCCCTTGGGGTACCTTTGCTTACAAAAGGATGCCTTTTGGGCTCATCAATGTCTAGTGCCACTTTTCAGAGGGCTATGGATTTGGCCTTTGGAAGTTTAGAAAGGGAAAGTGTATCATCATATACCTTGATGACTTGACTGTATTTTCTAAAACAGGGGTGGATCATTTCCAACATCTAGAGACAGTTCTGCTGAAGATGTAGAGAACATGGGATCTCTTTAAATCCTAAGAAATCTATCTTTTGTGTCACGAGAGGGAAAATTATTGGGGCACGTTGTCTCCAAAGATGGTATAAAAATCGATCCTGAGCGAGTTCAAGCTATTCAGCAAATTCCTCTTCCAACCAACAAAAAGGGAGTGCACTCTTTCTTTGGTAAGATCAAATTTCTGAGAAGGTTCATCCCTGATTTTGCAGAGCTAACTTTGAATATCTCCCAAATGATGAAAGGAAAACAAACGTTTGGTTATTTTCCTGAAGGGAAAGAAGGCCTTTAAAGGTATTAAAAGGGCCATTGCTAAAACTCCTGTTTTAGCATGTCCAGATTTCAGCAAAGATTTCATTATCTATTGCTACACCACGGATAACACCTTGGCTGCTGTTTTGACTCAGGAAGATTTTAATGAGCACGAACTCCCAATTGCATTTATGAGCTATATTCTAAAAAATCATGAGTTAAAATACACCATAATGGAGAAACATGCTTTTGTAGTGGTTAAAGCTGTCAATCAGTTTCATTTTTACATTCTTAACTCTCACTCCACGGTGTTGGTACCAGATACAACTATCAAGTCAATTCTCACACAGCAGGAAGTTTGGATCCAAGCGAGGGAACTGGGTGGCCAAGGTTCAAGAATATGATATTGACATCAAACCAACCAAGCTCGTTCTGTGGAAAAGGCCTGTGTGAACTCATCGCTGAAGGAGCTAGACATGAGTTACTAGAGGATAAAGTTGGTCTTCCTACCGTTCTGTTTCTTAGCTCAGTTGATGACTGGTATGTTGATATCACTCACTTTCTCACCTATGGAGAATTCTCCTCTCATTTGACTGTGAAAGAGAAGAGAGCTGTTAAACTAAGGTCAACCCAATATGTGTTGTGGGAAAACACCTTGTTTAAACGTGGGTTAGATGGAAGGTTTTTGAAATGTGTGGACAAGGGACAGCAGAAGAAGGTACTCTCATGATTTTCATGATTAGGCATGTGGAGGGCATTACTCATCAACTGTCACTGCTCATAAAATACTTCATGGAGGATATTACTGGCCTACCTTGTTCAAGGATGCATCAAAATGGGTTGATAAATGTGAGGCTTGTCAGACTTTCGTGGGTAGACCCAAGGTGGCCTCCTTGCCCCTGAAACCAGTTGTGATCGAAGAACCTTTTCAGCAATGGGGTTTAGATTTCATTGGAACACTTAATCCCTCTTCTCATTCTGGTCATACCCACGTATTAACCGCCACAGATTATTTCACCAAATGGGTAGAAGTCATTCCAGTAAAGAGTACTACTTCAGAAGTAGTATGTAGCTTTATCAAAGAAAACATCTTGGTAAGGTATGGTGTGCCAAACAAGATTGTGACAGATAATGCTTCAAAATTTTCTTCAATTGAGATGATGGATTTTTGCTATGGATATGGCATCTCCCTGGCTCACTCCTCAGATTACTATCCTCAGGGAAATGGACAAGCAGAATCAACAAATAAAAATCTGGTGGCCATAATAAGGAAATTAGTCAATGAATCCCAACGGAACTAGCACAAGAAACTCTATGATGCTCTTTGGGCAGATTGGATCACACCTAAGAGATCCATTGGGATGTCTCCTTTTCTGGTAGTATATGGAGTGGAGACCCAATTGCCAGTTACAGTGGAGCTTCCAACTCTGCGTTTAATGAAGGCCATTGAAGATACCAGTTTCAATGATTCTTTGGATAAGAGAATTATGTATCTTCACAAATTGAATGAGGACAAATTGGAAGTTGCTCATAGGATATCTACTCACCAACAGAAAGTAAAGGTCTTGTTTGATAAGAAAGGCCAGGTTCAAGGATTTCAAAGTTGGAGACACTGATTTGTTGTGGGATAAAAGGCATGAACCTCGTGGCAGCCATGGCAAGTTTGATTCCCTTTAGCTCAGACCTTTCAAGATCAGGAACTTCGCTGGTAAGAATTATTTTTACCTTGATTATATGGATGGTTATTCTCTCCCACTTCCTTATAGTGTGTAGTACCTGAAACTGTATAAGTCGTAGGTGATTAGGGAGTCCTGTGTATATTCTGTATAGTGTGTGTCCTCCTTTCCTTCCCTTGTTTTTGTGTGTTGTTTACGGTGTTGTCTTCTGTATTGGTTTGCTTTTTGTTTTCGTCGCCCAATGGATAAGGTACTGGTCTACTTCCCCAATTTTGTCTAAATTCTTTCCTTGTCTCATTCTTTCAACTTAATGCCAAGTCATCCCCAGAAGGAGCTAGCTGTTGTCCACTAAAAATTCCCCTACTTTTAAGAAGTTGAAAATTGAAAAATCTTTGAGGTTAAGTGTCTTTTCTGTTGTCCTGGTGATGTGAAAAGTCAAGAAAATTGGGAAAATCTACATTTTTTGGGTCATTTTGTGTGTTTTTCGGGCCTGTCGGACATTTTTGTACCGCAAGTGTCCCAGGTTCATTCGGGCTCTCTGTCCCCCGATCGGCCGATTTACCTGAAGTCTGTTCTTTTCAGGCCCGTCGGAAATTTTTGTCCCAAGTTCAACTCTCAGACCCATTGTTCCCTTTTCGTCTGAATCGGCCAAATCACATATTCCACGTACTTTCGTCCCGCATGTCTCAAAAGCATTTGTGTGTCTTTTCCCTGCATCGCCCGAATCGGCCGAACCGCATACTCCGCGCTTTCGCATCCCTCGTGTCCCAAATGAACCAAAGTGCCATTCGTGCTAATTTTTCCCGCTCTACCCGAATATCTTGCTTTTCAATTTGGTAGATATGTATTTAATGCACATTTATTACCTTTCTCTCTCCTAAACGGCTATATAATGAACTGCCCCCTATGCGTTTTTGCACACTACTTTCATGTTATCTATTGCTCGATACCCTTGTAACCAAAATTTCTGCACGCGTATCCATTCTCCCTTGCAATTCCATCCCAATTCCAGACCTGCAACCTTGACTTTTCAAATTACTATCAACATGAAGATTAAATTCCAAGGGCAGGAGCAAGTCTCACTGCTCGAGTCTGTCCGTTCCCGATATCGGGGACAGTGAAGTTTGCCACCTTGACTTTGGGGATTTTTGGGCAAGGATGACAGATGCAAACCCTTCACCTATGGCACAGATGATTCATGACAGTGGCTTGGCATTCACCGGTGGTTTCCCAATTTCGGTACAATGCGCAGATACAGTACTCCTGCGGAGCTCATTTCAGTCCCTGAATCAAGTGAGCTAACGAACGTGCATGGAGAACTCATTGCAAACTTACGTTGCCACCATTGGCACTCAGTCCTAAGGATTCAGAGATGGACAATGCTATAGTGATTTCAAACAACCAGGCGCAAGCCCTCTTCGATCAGGATCAGTGAAAAATACAAGGCGCGGGTGGCGAAGTCCTGGCTTAAAAACCCTAAAAAGGGGTCGTCTCGTCTCTCCAAGGTTCTTTTCCGTTCTTCTCTTCAATGAGGATGAAGATTTTATAATCCTACTGGCTTGGGTCATTGGGCTTACCCTCTACCAATGATTCATTTCTGGATGTTACCGGGGAGTAACTCAATATGGTAAACTGCGAAGGGACTCACCAATATCAACTGGGCAGAGATCATCAACTATGAACTTATTTTTGAAAGCTGTCTAATGTATCACAAACAAAGAAATTCTAAATGACTTCATACCTGATGTATACTCTGGTTTCAGCATCGAGGCAATGGTTTTAATCTTCTCATACATCGATGCTGTATAAGGATGACCCCGTATATGCCTACTGCCCTCAGATTCACCTTGGAGAACTTTAGCAATCACAATTTTCTTAGAAGGGTACAAATGATGCCTTCACCATGTACATTGTAGGCTTCTGGAGAGCGACATAAGGAGATTTTCTGATGAAGCTATGAATTCTGAATGGTGCACACTACGGTGCCTACTTCATCCATTTAGAAAATTTAGTCCTATATTATGCTTGATGGCTATGAGAGCACCCCTCTCAAACTATCCATGTTCCACAATGATAAAATGCCTTGTATAGAAGTATGCAGGTTCATTTCTGGACAAGTTACACAGAACCTCAGGGATAAGAAAATTACTTGGCTTGCATTATCCCATCACTTTGGGAAACTACACCTTAAAACAGCCCTAGATGCCAAAACATAGAAAGAGCCCTAGCCCCCATCACTTTCCATATTCTTCAGGCCAAGAACCTATTTTGAATAGTGAAGAAATTTATTGAGATTAGAACATCAAATCACTTATCATCATAGGGCAGACTCAGAAGAGGGGCTATTGCCCTGACACTGTTGGATGATTTTGAAGCCAGAAGGAGGCATTATGGCAGATTTTCTCTTCAACTAATTCAAGAGCTTAACCTGTACCAAGTTCCTGAAGGGCTCCAGGATGATAATTCTGACCTGTACTCATATGAGTATGACAAATGTGGTCAAGGCACACTCCCTTGGAGGACCTTTGGATTGGTTCAAAAAGGAGAAGGATGATCTGGCGGAAATCCTAGCTCCCATCTTGGTAAGAACCAAAATATGGTTTGACAGGAGAGTTTGAACTCAGAAGGCATTACAGGTGAGTCCTCCCAAAGACACCTCAACACCAAGAAATGAGGCATTGTCACGTGATTCAAGAGCACATATACAGACCCCTCCTACCTCGTTAACTCAAGGTCTCACAATCTCCACTCCTTCCTCATCCACACAGGTATATCAGAAGAAAGTACAGAGAAGTCAAGAAAGAGCCTATCGAGGAAGGTCTTCTAAGGAAACATACAAAATTGCCCTTCAGGCCCAGAGAACATCATTATTCTTAGTGAAAGTGAGGAGAGTGAAGTGTCGGTCTCTACAGGCAGCTCCAAAAGCCCCCATGGATAAAGAAAAGGAGGTCCAAAGCACTGAACTCCCAGGCGCTAGTGATTCCTCTGTACCAAAAGCTCCAAGCATTCCACTCATATCCCAACTAGAGGCAACAACAGTACAAACCTTGGGTGCCATGAGTTCTCTGTCTCTTGGTCCTCTTGCCCCACCTTCTTCTTCCTCCTCCTCTTTTGCATGGGTGCAGCCTCTTGTTGACAGTAGGAAGAGAAAGTCTTCCTCCCGGATCTCAGGACCCAATTTTGATGCTGTGGTGGCCTTATTAGGCACTACTCCTCCTACTCACGCCAAAAAACCCAGAACTACCTCTAGGATTGTGTTTGATGCTCAAGGCCAACAATTCCTAGAGATAGCCAAGCCTAAAGTAGACAAGCCTGAGCTAAGACTTTGCAAGAATCTGATCTAGAGCTCTCAAGGAGATTCCCATGGGAGAGCCCACCCCTGAAGGTGAGATTCACTATCTTCAGGAAACAGTCACCAGAGTCATTGGGAGGGTAGAGAAAGGGCAGCAAACCATAGCCTTAGTTGGAGGAACAGGCCCAGATTCTTACAGGTTTCATCAAGTCCCTACTATCCAAGGATAAAGTTTTGGATCCTACCCCATTGACTACTCTTCCACCACCTGTGATTCTGAGCCAGGATGAAGTGTAGAGTATCACAGACATGCACAAGTATTCCATCTATGGAAGGGCTATGGAGGCCATGGTGGATGATATGCTTGTTGCAGGATTGAATTTCATTGATGAAGCCTTCAAACTCCACGGGAAGGTGAGATAGTTTGCAACAGAAGCTCTCCTCCACTATTGGGAGCATAGATAAAGAACTAAAAATTTGAGAGCGGTTGCATAGTAGACCTTCGCCTCATAAGACAAACAGATGAAAATATTTTGATGGTAAGCAAGGTCTTCGAGGATGCAAAAGATCATTTGTCAAATTCCTGGGTCTACAGCGTGGAATGGAAAATCAAGGTGCTGGCGGAGGCTTTGGGAGAGTTAAGAAATATCTGGCAGCAGGGTGAGGCCTTCAAAACACTAGTTATATCTTCCTTCAAGGATATACATTGTCATCTTCATGATGAGACTTTTGGTGTGCCTCTCTCTTTACAAGAAATCAAAGCTCAATTCAGAGCTTTTGTCAAATAGCTGATCTGTTCAAGGAGAGTTCTATTTCCAAGGAAAAAATGAAGGAGATTTTTTCTCTACAATCTGCTATAGAAGAAGCGAATAAACTATTATCATAATCATGTCGAATTCGAGGCAAAAGAAATGGAGAAGTGCCTTGGATTTTGGACTCAGTCCACTGCCAACACATCAGTCCCATGAGGCATGAGACATAGCAGAGGCATTGAAAAGATTCAGACAGTGGATCCTAAAGTCAGTGGGCCCCTCAAGTCATGAATGCTTGTCTTCTTCTCCTATGTTTCTTCTCTTCTCTTCACCTTCTTCGTCCTCACAATTTATTGTAATTAGTTGGGGTATTGCAATTAGCAGCCCTTTAACTAAACATTAGTTAAAAGAGGTAGTTAATCCAAAGAGTAACTACATTTGTAAACTATATAAGGCCTCTCCTCGCCATTTTTAAAAGGAAGAACTGGGATTATTTATAAAAGTGTAAAGAAATCACAAAGTAATCAATACAGAAGGATTTCCATTCTTTTTCTATCCGATTCCTTTTATTCATTAAATATTGTTAGATCATTTGTTTATATTATGCTGAGAAGCTTTGTATTCTTATAGATGTTATTTATAGAACTGTGTGTCTATTCAAATTTCATCTTATTAACATAAGTACAAATGATCTTATTCCAATCCACTGTAATCCTACATGCATAAGGAATTATTTTTTCATCTATAATTCTGGATGGTGCATTTCTTCTTATTTCCACATTTTCATTCCTCTGTCCTTTTGTAATTGTTAACCTTTTTCGGAAACACTTTTGTGATATCCAAGTTCCACAGTGAAACCATGCTTTGTATATGTGTAAATAGGTTCGTTTCTGAATAGGGGAACCTCTCCCATTAAAGAGGAGGGACTTCTTATCCCCTGACTATTTCTCTTCTTGAAGTTCCATTTTGACGACCAACAACATCTAAAGAAAGAAACTGAGCATCTGGATATTGTATGCAAGTGTTTGGGGTACAATCAAACGTCTAGAAAATGCATCTAGGCATCTAAATGAGACCACGCATCTGGAAATTTCAGTCATACGTCTGAACTATGATGTTGGGTCATATGGAATTTTTACAACTGAGTGTCTGGAATATGATGTCATGCACCTACACTCAGGTATCAGGACTATACACAAGGGCATCTAGACTGTGGTCGAAAGAGCCTTATGGAATTTGAATTTTGTAGATGCTTAGTGTTTTTACTAGTATGTGTTGATGAATGTAACTAATTTATGTTTCAAGGAATCAACAATATACATGCATAAATATGAAATTTATTTTTAAAACTGGGTGAGATGGCCCACAAAAGTAACATGTACCCGAAAATTTTAGGCAAAAGGTTGCTCCGTACAACTCCTCAAAAATCGCCAAATGCAAATTTCAAAAATTTAAATATTTTTTAATTATCGAAGAATCACCACTAAAAGTTTCCCTACCATACACTAGCCTACAAAACTCATCTTCTATCACCACACAACCATATTAATGTAGTTATATGGATTCCTTGTTGTTTAAAAAGGTGAACTAGCTAAGAAGAGGGAGAGTGAATTACTAGCTCATTTCCCTATATGTACCGAATCCCATATGTACCATCTTAAGATTCTTAAGGGAAACATAAGGATTGCGTAATGATTACACATCATTACATCCTTACTACCCTTATCATAGCCATCCAAAGTTAGCACTAAGCTGAAATTCTAATGAGATGATGTATGAACATTACACCCCACGCTCCTTATACTTAGGTTACCTTAGTTGAGTAATGTAACTAAGTCATCCTTAGTAATTCATTTTAAAAGTATTATTTCACAATACTTAATAGGATTCCATAAGAGGGTCATAGTAACTCAACGAGTTACTAACTAATATTAGTTACTCTTGTCGTACTATTAGCAACTTAGTAATTCTCGTTAGGTGTAGGTTAAAAATTTGTTTTTCATACTGAGTAATTTAAATGCAGTTACTCATCATGAATACTCCATTATTCCTATAAAGTACATAAGCATATTTATTTCATTTCATATGTTATCCTTTTGGTTTATCTGTTGATATTCATTTTGTTTTGATTATTCTATCTGAAATTAGAAATAATCACATAACTTAAGAAATTATCAACTTAATTAATAAATCAGCTTTATAAGTAAAATATCTACATTTTCAGTTCAAATAAGATAAGTCATAAGACCATATTTCAAATAAGGGACAAATATCCTAATCTTCATTAATAATGATTTACAATAGTTAACAAGAATAATACATTGGACCATAATGCCCTTTTTAAGATGCGATGATATTTCAATCACATAATCAAATTGATTACAAATAATCCTTTCAGATTTATTTCCCAATAAACTCAAGACGTAAAAACAATCACAAAATCTAATCCAAGAAGTTACTTCAAGTATGTCGGTATTTCCTACAAAATTGTAGGAGAGAGATAGATATGGATCAGTTCATAAGAATTGGCATGATTTTGCATACTCTTATTCTATGTTGTAATTATAATGAAATAACATAATAAGAGATCGGCTAAGAACTATTCTTAATCATAAATTCCATAGTATATATTATGAAATATACCTTATAAACATATCTTAATGAAACTTCTTAATTATATAAAAACATTATGTCCATTGTTATTGTATACAACCAGCCTAATATGACTTAGACATTTAGACAATAATGGGTCATTTACTACATCACAAACATCAATTAAAAATGTGAGAACTTACAATAGTTTTTTCCAACTTTCCTACCATTAATAACTAGTAGAAAGTTCATAATGTAGGTGATCAATAACGACAATGGTTTATCTAACAACTCATATTTCAACAGAGTTACACTTCATAAGGTTGCAACAATCAATCATAGTCCATTTAGAACCTCAATCAACAGAAAACTAATGAAGTAATTCTATTTTAGAGACTCTTTTTGAGTTAACTACACATACATATATTATTGTTGTTAAACAATAACATCTACAATTATGTGTAAGGACTCATTTAATTGTAACAAAAGTTAACAAAATGTCTAGTCCCAAGAAGGGAGAGAAATTTCATCAATAATAAACAAATAATCATCAACTTTATTACAAATATCATAAATAAATAATAAAAGGATACATAAACCTATATTCCCTTCCTAATAATTCCCCCAATTAACTCAAAACAATCATGCTTAGTTATCACAAAATTGAGCCATTTTCCATATATATCAACAGTAACCCAAAAACTATCCCAAACTGAAATCATATACATACAAAATGAAAAGGTCATTCCCATCAATATTGTTAACAATCAATGGAGTTGAACGGTGTTCCTAAAATTTCCGTATTCAAAAATTGAATGAAACAATCAACTAAAACGTAAGTCAATTTTAGATTTTCCATAAACTTCCTCTTTTCAAGTTTTCAATCACCCAACAAAATACTGCTAGATTAGGACCATTCACACTATTAGCTCCAGAACATTTATTTCTCATAAAAACTATTTCTCAACTTATAACCCACCTTTAAGAGTAGAATAACTCCAACGTCCATTAATTGTATCCATCTTAAATTCATCTTTCTCATTCATTCTATATTTAACCTGAATGAAAATTAACATCTACTTATTCTTAAATGACATTTAAGTGTTCCCAAATAGAAAATAAATGTACAAAATAATCACACTAACTCCATATTTCAATATTTTCCCAAGTTTTAAACCCACACAAAGTATTTAACAAAAATTAACACCAATACTCCATGAGGGAGAGGATTCCATAAACAACAAACAATCCATACTTTAATAAAACCAGAATCCCCCCAAAACTGAACGTAGTTTCTAAACAATAACCCAAAATCTATTTAATCCATGTACTCAGTGGGGTTTTACCTCCACAATTTATTCATAATAAAAAGAATGATAATAGAAATGCTCTAAGGAGTTGTAAAACAATCAAGTTTGTTTCAATAATCCCAACACCTAAACGTATTATTTCATAGATCTGACATAATAATATAGAACCAAAACGTATTCAGTTACAACATTCAAATAACAGAAAATAATAAGAGTAGAAAAAACCCATGCCTGTGTATTTTTCCTTCAAACTTCTTTGCACTTTTCCAAGTTGAAAACTTCAAAACACTATGTTTTCCATTAAATCTTTTAACAACATATTTAAACAGTAAAAAACCATAATATCCAAAGATAACAGTAGTGAAATTCCCATACAACAATCACTAAAACATCAATTCTCCTAAAAAATCCATGCACAACCCTTAAATAGAGCTCCAAAAATAATTGAATGAAAATGAAACAATGATATTAATTGCATGACCTAGCTTTTCAAGGAAGCTAACATTTCCCAAGGCGTCCATGTTTTCTACATTAAATTTACACAAAACCTCCTTAAATTTCATGCCACTTTGTGGCTTATCAGCATCAAAAAACCATTTAAACCATAAAACTTATTTAACATCCACTACAAATATGTCATGCATCTTAGATTTTAACCTAAGTTCTATAAGATTTCAAAATCACATAAACCCACATGCCAACAATGGGGTGGGTCAAATATCTACCTCACATAATTTCATTAACCAACTAACAATGCCACATAAAAACTAAATTAAACTCCATAAACACATAACATAAGTGGTCTCATGACCAATAATATGCCAACAATGTCAAAACATGTGTTTGTGTGTGTGTAAATTCATTAAATCATCATCGAACACTCATTTACTAGATAAGTAATAATGTAAACTAGATCAAACATTCATTATCAAGATGGGGGGTGTTAATATCCTTAACAATCACAGTTCACGGTGCTTGGTGAAATGTCATGGTGTCTTTCTAACTTTTTAAATATCAAACTTAACTAGGAAAATTGATTCACGATACATAATTCCTTCATAATAGCTAGTGGTCAATAACCATCCTACTAAAGCAATGTCCATAAAATGATTAAACTTTTATAAAAATGATCTTAATAATTCAATAAATGAATTTAATTAAATCTGGGATGTTACATCCTTCCCCTCTAAAAAAGAATCATCATCCCTGATTATTTAATTATAATCATTTCTCATATATCAATCATAAGCAAAATTCATAAATAAAATTGTAGAATATAATTTAGTTTTCTCATCAATTGGAAATTTTTCCAAAATTTAGCCAATCAAAGTTCTAAAACTTGGATGTATCAGCCTTATCTCAGCAAGTAATTCCCAAAATATTTTTCAGTATGGCTTAAATTGTCATTTATTTATAATAGGTATCAAATAGTTTTCAATGAATCCATCACAAATTATTAAAAACAATAGTTTTGTTTACTTGAACAAGAAAGGAAAAACAATCATCATATCATTCATATTCTCCCAAGTTGTGGCATTCTCATAATATTGTCCCCATTGGACCTTATATTGAGAAACTTCTCAATTTTTGAGATGTAATATTTGAGTTTCCAACACTCTTATTGGTTCAAATACGATAATTCTCAGGTCTTGAACCTATAATGAGTTCAAATTAATAATATGTGATATATCAAAAACATACTTTTAAATCAAAGATATATGAAAAACATTGTGCATCCTGGACAATGTGGGAGGTAAGGCTAATTTGTAAGCCACTAGACTTATAACTTCTAGGACTTCAAAGGGTCCTACATATCTAGGAGATAACTTGGCAGCTTTTCCAAATGAAATAGAGCTCTTTTTGGGTTTTACCCTAAAAAGGCCTTGTCTCCTTGCTCAAATTTTTTGTCAATCCTTTTCAAATCAACATAGTTTTCTTCCTATCATAAGCTTCTTTCAACCACTCATGAATGAGCTTAACTTGCTCTTCCATTTCAGTCAACATTTCCAGACCCACCACCTCTCTGTCCTTCGTGTTATCCCAACTAATAGGAGTTCTACACTTTCTTCCATACAACACTTCAAATGGAGCCATTTTTAGTGAGGAGTGGTAAGTGTTATTGTAAGAAAATTTAACCAATGGTAGATATTCCTCCCATTTGTATTGTTGATCCATGCAATACATTCTGAGCATATCTTCCAAAACTTGGTTCACTCTTTATCTTTTTCCATCTATTTTAGGATGGTAGGCCAAACTAAAATTCAATTTTGTTCCCAACGCAGATTTCAATGTTTTCCAAAACTGAGAGGTCATCCTTGGATCCCTATTTAAAATGATTAGTTCTGAAATTCCATGTAATCAAAAAATCTCATGCACAAACCTTTTTGTAAGTATTGGAGAATCATCCTTAAGATTTCCCAGTATGAAATGAGCTACTTTGGTTAGTTTATCCACTACTACCAAAATCATATCATGTTTATTTTTGGATAATGATAGTCCTTACACAAAATCCATGTTGATTACCTACCATTTATATTGTTGAATATTGTAAGGATATAACAAACATACGGGATGTAAGTGTTCCACCTTTATACGTTGGCATTCCAAACAATGTGCAACATATTCTATCATATCCTTCTTCATCCCTTTCCAAAAATATTGTTGTTTAACATCAGCCAACAACTTTGTTACTCTTGGATGCCCAGAATATGGTGCATCATGAAATTCTTGCAAGACTTTCACTCTAAGATCACTTCCCAAGGGCACATATACTTTGTTGTTAAATCATAAAATTCCTTCATTGTCAAACCTAAAACCCTTGTATCTTCTATCATTCGGATTTGCTTCTAACACAATTTTCACTTGTTGATAGTAAGAATCAGCTTGAAGTTGTTTCTTAACTTCTTCCTTAAACTTGGTTTTGAGGGTCACAATTGTAGAAATATGCTTCCTACAGCTCAGCGCATCAGCCACTCGATTTTCTTTTCCTTTGATGTAACTAATATCAAATTCATATTGAGATAGAAATTCCATCCACCTACATTGTCTTGCATTTAAATTGGGTTGATTAAAAATGTATTTCAGCCCCAAATGATTTGTTTTCAGTTCAAATGGATTTCCTAACAAATAATGCCTCTAGAATTGTAAGGCATGGACTATGACAACAAGCTCTAAGTCATGGGGAGCATAGTTCTGCTCATGCACCTTTAGTTTTCTACTTTCATATGTAATTACGTGGTCATTTTGAAGAAGTATTCCACCCAATCCTTCACCTGAGGCATCAGTAACCATGGTAAAGTTTCCATTGGGATATGTAACCTTTAATATAGGTGTAGATGTAAGTTTTTCTTTCAACAAGTTAAATTCTCTCACATTTTTCATTCCATACAAAAATTTTATCCCTTTTTCTGCAATGAAGTAATTGGTCCAACCACTCTTGAAAAGTCTTTAACAAATTTTCTGTAGTACCCAGCCAATCCCATAAAAATTCTTACCTCATGCACATTTTTAGGTGCTGGCCACTCAATAATAGATTTGATTTTTGATGGGTCAATAGAAATCTCATCCCTATTTATGATATGACCAAGATATTGTACTTCACTTTGATAAAAGGAACATTTTGAAATATTACCATAGAGTTTCCTTTTTTCTCAATACTTCCAACACTATTCTTAAGTGTTCATTGTGTTCATCAACGTTCTTTGAGTAAATCAGAATATCATTAAGAAAGACTAGAAAAAACTTATCTAAGTATTCTTGAAAAATGTTATTCATAAGGTTCATAAATGTTGTTGGTGCATTAGTGAGTCCAAATGGACAAAACAATGAACTCATAATGCCCATAATATGTCCTGAATGTTATTTTATGAATATCCATCATCTTTTATTCTTAACTGATGATAACCAGATCGTAAATCAATCTTAGAGTAAACAAATGCATCTTTCATCTGATCAAAGAGATCATCAATTCTTTGAAAAGGATATCTATTCTTTATTGTTGCTTTGTTAAGCATGCGATAGTCAATGCATAACCTTAACATTCCATCCTTATTTTTAACAAAAATGAATGGGAGATACTCCCCAAGGAGACACACTAGGTCAGATTAATCCTTTTGACAAGATTTCATGTAGTTGTGCTTTCAGTTCAACCATCTCTATTGTCATCATTCTATAAGGTTCTCTTGATATTGGTTTTGTTCCTGGTTTAATGTCAATTGTGAAGTCAAACTCTCTTTTAGGAGGAAGTCCAAGTAATTCTTCTAGAAAGACATCCTTAAACTCATGTAAAAGTGGAAAATATTCCAAAGAAGTCTTACCTTCCTCACTAAAATCTGAGATCTCAGTAGTGTACAACATGCATCCTTTGCTTTTGGCTTTCTTTAGTTACATTGCAAAGATTTGTCTAACTTCAAAATCTCTCTTTATGCCCTGAATAATGGCTATTTTGTGTTTATCATCAAGACAGTATATATGTTTCTCAAATAAATCCATTGATTCCTTATGTTTAGACAACCATTTTACTCCTATTATGATGTCATAAGACCCTAAAGGAGTTACATAAAGGTTAAGTTCAATGGTAAAACTGGGTAATTTCAATGCTGCTTCAAACAGACATTAGTCTACTGTGTGAATAACATCATTCCCATATTGAATAGTCCACGAGTTTTCCATAAATCATAGTTTTCTTAGATATTTTTCTAGTTTAACTTACTTAAAATAAAACATTCAGTAGCACCAGTGTCAAACAAAACAATAACTAGAAAACTATAAAACTTATCTAACACTTCTATTAGGGTAGCCTATTTTTCTACTTGGTGATTACCCATTGCATCATGAATTCTTTGTTGTTGGTTATTCCCCTGATTCTTTTGGGGAAATTTTTTTGCATAGTGATCACCACCGCATTTAAAACATCCCCCAACAAGCCCTTTCCTTTCAAATTTATTTTCTCCAAAAGCAGCATTGTTATACTCATTCTTTCTTATGTTTACAACAGGTTTAGTTGTTGAATTATTCTTGGAATGCTTCATTTTTCGTACCCTCTTTCTTCCACCAAGTTTTCCTAGGAGCAAGTAGTGCAGGTGAGCTAACACTCTTCTTGCATTTCTCTTCCCTGAAGGTTGAAATGGCTTATAATTTTGTTCCTGCCTTATAGCCTTTTCAAACACCACTTCTATTGTAAATGGTCCATGAACATCCACCTCACCTCCTATGTTTGGGTTTAATCCCATGATGAACTTATGAATCCTAAACTTTTCATCTTTTTGGTATTGGGGCATGTATTTTAACAAAATTGTAAAACATTCCCAATACTCCACAACACTCAATTTTCCTTGAGTTAAGTTCTAAAATTCTGACATTTTCTGATCAAAATAAAGTTGAGGCAACTAACGTTGATGGAAATATATTTTAAACTTCTCTCAAGTGACGACGGTAGTATCTACTACCAATTCAATCTTATGGTTATCCCACCATGAAGATGCTTTATTATAGAGTTGAAAAGCATCCCATACTACTTTAGTTTCCTCAGGAAAAATCCCTTATTTCAAAGTAATTCTCCATCTCACTTAACCATTTTTCAGCACCATCCCCCAAGGTAGTTCCATCAAATTTGGGTGGGCTGATCCTTTTTATGTCTCTAGAAAATTCAACAGCCAAGAAAGCTCTTTTATCCCCTCATTCATTGTCATCGTCATGATGTTCATGGTGTTCTTCCTCATGTTGTTCAGGTTTTCTTCCTCATGCTGTTCATTTTCACCCCTACCTAATGCTTCCAAGGTAGTTATCCAGTTACATGCGTCCTAAAGGACTATGAAAATTTAATCTAACTTATCAGTCATCGAACCTTCAACATTACCTGAACTGGTTCCAGTTATATGGTTCACCCTTCTTCTAACCATCATATCCTATTAATGAGAGGATAATATGTTCATTTTTATGAACCCGTTGAGTCAAGAGCTGATAAACCTACATCTTTGATACCAAACTATAACACCCTTATTATGATCAACCAATTTAAGGGATTTAAAAAAATTACCCTTTATATACAATCAATGGTACCAATGTTTAACATTATTATTTATCTTACTAATAAATAATATACATTATTAAAATATTCATAATCCATATGATAACATATAATAACCATGTGCAACTGTAAGGGTATATCCAGATCTCTAACGATCTCCTTAAGTCACTCTAACTGAGTGTGTACACTTTTGTATACTTGGTTCAACCTTTTAAAGGTTATGAGAACTATGTGCATCTCCTAAGTTCCTACTTAGAAGACATTCATGTAACTTCCCTTTAGTATCCAGCATTTTTTATTTAGGGGATTGGTGATCAGACGATGTAATCAGCTAATACATTACTTTGGTAAAGTTTCAAGCATTTATTTGCAAGCTTAGTTCCAAAACTGCACACTAACCTGTGAAACTCGTCTTCCGTCACCACACAACCATCTCAATACAGCTATTTATATTCCTTGTTGTTTAAGAAGGTGAATTAGTTAAGAAGAGGGAGATTCCATTACTGGCTCATTTCCCTATATGTAAAGACTCCCATCCATACCATCTTAGGATTCTTATGGGAAACATAGGGACCACGTAATGATTACCCATCATTACGTCCTCACTACCCTTCCTGTATCCATCCTAAGTTGGAACTAAGCTAAGATTCTATGAGATGATGTAGGAACATTATTCCCTCACCCTCCTTATACTTAGGTTACCTTAGTTGAGTAATGTAATTAAGTCATCCTTAGCAAGTCGTTTTCAAAGTATTATTTCATAATACTTAATAGGTTTCCATAAGAGGGTCATAGTAACTCAATGAGTTACTAACTACTATTAGTTCCTCTTGTCATACTATTAACAACTTAGTAAATTTCGTTAGGTGTATGTTAAAAATTCGTTTTCAATACCGAGTCATTTAAATACATTTACTCGTCATGATTAGTTCATTATTATTGTTAGAGTAGATATTTACCTTAGCTCATGTTCACCTAGGTACATTATTTACCTTTATTGTATCTATCCTCACCCACTTATGTGTGTGGATATTTCTTTTTATTTATTTAGATATTAACAGATATTATCTAGTTGTTAGGTATAGTTTTTTCCTTGATCTATGGTATTGACTAGTTCTTTCCTAGATCTATGGTATTGACTAGATCCTTGATGTCTATTTCTCTCATAAATCTATGGACTTGACTAGTTCTTTGATGACTAGTTCTTTCCATGATTTATGGCTTGATCTACGACCTTGATTGGTTCTTAGAATGTTATTCCTTGCCTATATAAGCAAGGTCCATTCTCATTGTATTTCATTGAGTTCCATAATAATATATGATATTGCTGCTCATTTGTTTGCAAAGGTTTATGTAAAGTTATTATGGTGAATTACTTTCATCTTATTGATTGTGATGTTTGATTAGCATCTATGTTCTTGGCTTGGCATGATCTGGTTATCATTCCTTTTATGGTATCAGAGCAGGAGATTTCTATTGACATATGTCTGTAAGTTTCATTTTGCAAGCATTTTTTAAAATATTCATATATTCGAGATTTTTCTGTATTTTGTTGTTGCATGTGGTTTTATGCAAAACAGAGGTGACCATTGGATCCAGAAGGTGGGAAAACCCTAAGATCCACTATAAACTCGGCCATTTTTGGCAGCAGTCATTTTTTTTAGTTTTTTTGTTGTGTAGAAAAACATATTGGATTTGCCTCGGGATTCATGCCATATGGAAAAGGAAATATAGAAAAAAAAATTGGGTTTTGCTGGGTTTCTCGAGATCCGATCAGGGTTTTTTTAATTGCAGCTTAGCATTTTTGGTTTGCGCGTAGGAGGTATTTTTCGGAAAAGATGTTTATTTCCTCTTTTGGCAAGGGTCCACGGATGATAGTTCACTTTTTTCTATTTCAGGAAAATCCGCTAACTACTATTTTGGGCGGCGAAGGTCATTTTCAACACAGTCCAGAAATAGTATTTTTTGCCAAAAGAAATCCTTAGCTCCTGGTCATATGAGAGCTTAAAGCTTGTGATTCATACTAGTAGGTGCTTAACTCTAGCCCCCTTTCATTTTATTTGTGTGGTGAAGGAAAGAGCATTTTATTCTTTTTAGTGGCAACTAAAATAAATAGTAGAGCATAATATTGAAAAACTATTATCTTTTGATCGGTAACTCGGTTTTGAGTGCCGTTTTTTTTTGCAAAAGTGCTTGTTTTTTTATGTTCTTTCCATTGGAAATATTTATTTTGAGAATCACACTATAATTATAAAGTGTCATATTGTAACACGCACTCATTATAAAGTGCCAAAATCTAGGGGGCTCTTGTTGCATTGTTTGGGGGTCTTGTTGCATTATTTGGTTCTTGCATTTCTTTTGGTGATTTTTTGAGGATGGCATCTTTATCTACTTCTACATTAGATCATGTTGAGCCATTAACAACACATAATTACCACACATGAAAACCAATAATGGAAACAATAATTAAGCAGAAAGAAGTATGGGCTTTAACTTCTGAAGAACAACCAGTGTTTAGAGAATATGAGAAATTTCAGTACTAGTGCAAATTTGATGAGTGTATGGGTTTGATAGGAACTTATGTAAGTGACAGTCATTTATTTCATTTAGAAAAGTGTGACTCTCCTTTCAAAATATGGGAGAAATTGGAGGATTTATTTGGTAAGGTGGATCATATGAGAGCCATACAACTTGAAATTGAGATCACCTCTCTTAATCTTGAAGATTTTCCATCAATTATGGACTATCTTATCAAGTTCAAGCATTTGTTGACACAATTGTAGGGGAGTGGAAGAGATAAGAAAGATGAAGAGTGTGTTTACTTGATTCTATCCAAGTTGAGAGGACCATTCCAAATTTTTGCTTCTACCTTTTTCTCTAGCAAGGATGCCTTAGGTGACACCTTCAAAATGCCTAACTTAGAAACATTTTGTGAAAGACTTACTAGGGAAGAATCCAAATTATCTCACCTTGAGTCTTCCACCTCTCAAAAGGCATTAGTTGCATCTAATCCTAAGGGAAAGGGAAAACCAAACAGTAAACCCAAAGAAAACAACTCAAAACCCGAGTCTTCTAAATCCAAGAATAAGTCTAACCATTCATGCTCTTTTTTGGGGGGTAGTAATCATGAAGAAAATAGGTGTTATAAGCGAATGCAAGCCTTAGAGGATGTAGTCAAGAAACACAAAATTTCTATCTCCACTCCACCTCCTTCTAATCAGCATGGAAAAGCACTTAATGTTGTTGGAAGATCTCAGTCACCACTTGTAGACAATTGGGTTATAGATTCTGGTGCTTCCCATCACATGACTTCTTCCAAGGAGTCTTTTGTTTCTCTAGGTTTGAGTTCTACTTCCAAAATTGAGGTTGGAGATTTTTCCTTTCTTTCTATTGAGGGAAAAGGTGATATACAACTTGATGGTGGCAATATCTAAGATGCACTTTATGTTCCTAACATCACTACAAGTTTGCTTTCTGTATATCAAATTTTTCATTCTGGTCAAGGGAAAACAGTGACTTTTACACCACATAGGGCAGAAGTAAGAACTTTGTTGGAGCCTTATTCACTTGTTGCTCAGGGTATTGTTGATCATAGTTCTAAACTATATCACTTTGAGGGTTTTGATGTAACATCCCCATTTTAAAACACCAGAACAAGGGAAAAAAAAATTATTATTTTTTTAAATAACGTTCTCTGTTATGAATTATAAAATTCAAACACACGTTCAAGTTTTAATAATTGTTCTCTGCCCAAACAACACAGTTGGGTTCACACAATTTCCTTTTAAAATGAATGTTCCCTGTTCGCATATTTACAATATGGAACACACATTCAATGCCATTCAATCTTATAACAGATTCTATATGCTACTGTAAATGACTCGATGAACTACCGATCTTCCATTTTCATGGCTCGGAGTTTCAACGATCCTTCATTTCATGACTCGGCAACAACCGATCCTTCATGTTTATTTATGCATAGTATATTATATATACCTGCTCTCATAACCTTCCCCGGTTATCGAAGTGATCCATTTAAGAAGCCTATCTGAATATCTATTACTGATATTCATCTAACATCCTGCATCTTATATTAAGTGATAAGGACAACGCAACCAGCAATTGCGATACTTTGGCCAAAGATTTTCACATGCTTTACATGATCATATTCCTGGATGTGATACACATCTACGGAATACGTCCTTCACTTCACTTCACCTGTTATCTAGAATGGTCTTTCCTGGCTCCTACCAGTCCTCATCGTTTAAGGTCAGTTTTAAACTTTCAATTCCAACTAGTAATATGAACGGGTATAGGAAGGCACTCCCGGTAACTATAGATACGCAGACATACAGTGTCGTTACCCCACGACTCCGTGTGTCTATTTGTCTTTAGTATTCTAGAGTCACTCCGTATACCAGATCATACCCTATGCCCCTGCCGAGATCTACACATTCAACCTATGTATTCTAAATGTTTTAATTCGGGAGGGCATTGCTATATGTCAGCTGCAACATTATGTCGTCATGAAGACACCTTGTTGTAGCTGGCATATGCCAATGTCCTGCAGAATCCACCCATTGAGAATACACATCCTGCTCAAGTGCCTTAGCCACGAGTTAATAATTAAATTCAACTTTCAGCATTCGTGTTGATCCCTTGATCCTCGTTTCCGTTGCAATTGTATATAACTAAGAGGGACTAAACCGTCCATTAGTTTATTATGTATCTTCACCTTCGTATAGAAGGGCTTCAATTCCTTACTTGGTTTATTTCTTAATCATTGGATTAATCAGTCCGTACCAACGGACGTGATAAGTTTAATCTATTAAACTTAGCCAAGATTTTTCCAACTGCAACTAATTTCAGAATGTTAACTTATTAGACGTCATTCAAACGAGGTCTAACTTCAAGAAATGAATTCATTTGTTCTCCTTAACGTTATATAGTTAAGGTCCATTAGTTATGGATATATCTATCTTATATCCTTAATTCTAAATTTTATCAAACGGGATCATTAATGGAGTTCGAAAGCGAAGTTCGATTACTCCGAAGTTGAATTGATATTCCTTAGCTCCTAAGCTAATCCTGAATACCTTCTGATTATGAAATCATATTCTCCTTAATCCTTTTAATGTCAATTTAAAATTCATCTTTACCCAAGTATGAACTAATCGCACCTTCAACTTAAAAGTTGCATTTAAGTAAGAATAGATATCAGTTTCAATTCAACATCCATCCAAGGATAATGAAACAATTCCAAATCAAGAAATAACATCATATTTCTAATTTAAACAACAATATCAAGCTGATATAATTATTGAAAATATCACACTCGTAATTGTATTCAATGTTCAAGTCATAATCTGTACAGTTGCCAATCCAGCTGATTGGGCATAGTTATACAAAGCATCCATACAACTCAAGGACAGAAGAATATATTTTCTTCTTTTCACAATTCCTCAAAGAGGAATAAAAACAACATTTACAATTTGTTTTACATCTAATCAAGAGGCATTAGAAAACATCCAAGCCTTCATTCTAATCAAATTCCATCTGCAAAATGAATTGCACGGGTCAGTTCAATGAACTGAGCACATTAAGCACTTATCCTTAAAATAAGATGCTTCAACTAACTGTTTCAATAAAAGAACCCTGCTTTTATGAAACTACTGCAAAACATCAATCTCGAAATAGGCACAAAGGGAAGATCAGCATGTCAACTAAACTATCAAAATATTATCACAATCAGCAATAAGACTGCTGTCCCGTTTTCACATAATCATTGCAAGTATCAATTTACAATATTTGTAAAGTTAGGAATACAAGTAGCTTGCTGCCTATATAACATTCAGTTATCCTTTCCACGCCTTTCATTAATAACAAATGCAAAGGATGAAACTAACTGAATATAAATCCTTTACTTTCCTTTCCGTTCATGAAGTATTTTAAATTTAAAGCATTCAAGTACAGACAAGAAAGCAAACAGCAGTGCATATAGTAGCTCCCATCTAAGCACTATAAAATTTATCATTCACGAATTCCAGATTCCAACTGAATGAGAGAAGAAAGATCATTTCCCTAAAAAATTCATGCATATCTCTATTTCCTTCCACATGACTGTCCTAACAGTGGAATCCAAACGAAAATCAATTCAAGATAACAGTTCAGAGTGAAACTTACAAAATCCGCTCGGAATTCACTTTCCGGCAGCAAGATTAATTTCATATATAATCAGCTTTACATGAAAACAGGAAAGAATTCACCATTCATATCCATACTTCATTGGAATCAGACTCATTTAAGGATTCAAAACGTATTAGTACAACATTAGGTACATCCAAGATCAAACAATATAAGGTTACATACCATATATTGCCATAATAAAGGAAACCATATTTCTTTTGCTGCATACTAAAGAGAAACAGTATTTAAATCATGCAGTCAATCATTCACATGATGATCTAATTCTAGGAACGTACCCCGTTCAGAATAACATTTATTCATTGCTGTTACCTACAGCAAGTCCATTATTCACATGACGATGAATTTCATCAGGTTAAAACAGCAGGCAGGGAAAGAATTCATTCCCTTTTAATTTCACTATGAAACACCATTTGTTCAAAACGAAATCAAACACCTAATCCGTGTTCATCTCAAACAAGACAGCTCATTATAAGGATAACAGAACAGTCGTTCTTATAAAAAAAACAAACTCTCATAGCCTGTACCATTCAATCCAATACCACAAACAACTCATATTCAACTGTCCATACTTCTATAAGAGCAAACCCGAACCAGGTGTTAATTGTATGAGCTCGGTACAGCCAGAGCAACTCAGAAGACAAATTAGATCCCAAATTTATTTTTTTATTACAGTATATAGAAACACAATCATTCTTTGCATAGAATTCAATCAAGTGGAAGCTGTGTCAACAGTCCGTATAAGAAGACCAAACAGCATTCATATAACATAGTGAAACCACCTTATTCTTTCAACAAGGAGAAACGAAATCCATAGATAACTTTAAGAAGGAAAAACAGTTATCTTTTTCCCTATTTCACGAATACCCAATACGTATTCACTTAGTTCCTACTCAAGAAAAGGTACAACAATGATATTATTGCTTAAACTTCCTATGGTTCGAGTTCAATTACTCAAGGTGAACCCGAATGCCACTTCCATCCAATATCCAAACAGTACAAGAAGAAGAATCTACTTTCTTAAAGAAAATTTCTATAAGAACTACTTCATCAACTATTATTCCCTTCCTTCCAGTTCGTTAGCAATAACGATTGTTCAATAGTGAAAACAACTCATAAATAGTGTACAGTCACAAGATATATATATATACAATGAATTTCCCATTACTGTCAAACGTCCAGCACACAGGGAGATACATCATTCGAGAATTACAAGACAATAAAACTTAGCAGTCAAGGCAATATTTCCTTATTGTTTCCAAAATGACAGCAATATTCAATGAAACCCAATTCATAGAAACATACACAGCTGTATCTCCACTTCCCTCTTTTTGTTTACATGCAAGGACAATTCCCCATATAACAGCATACACTTAAAGAAACAATTTCACTATAAGGAGTGATTGCACAGCCTATTCCAATTTCGAACAACACGAACAGTGAAAGGAATATCCATTTCAAACCATTTATACAATCAACAACCAATACTGTAAATCATTTCCAACATGATTCGAGCAAAAACAGATCAAGGCAGAGCAACCCAAGCAAATCTCCTTATCATTTTCCAAAGAAAAGAAGCAAGAACCAACAAAATCCATTTCCAAATCAACTCAACAGCAATCATGCAATCCCAACCCAAGAGCAGGGTTGTTTTAATGAAACATTTAATTAAAGCAAATATTTTTAAAGAGAAGGGCTTAACGTTCCTGAAATCTCTTTTCCAGAGCTTAATGAAAACCTTATTTGCCGCGTTTTTCTTCCACAGCGACAACACAAAATTCCCAGCACTCCTTTCTTCTTCAGGCTTATCAACAGCCTCAAAACTTCCAAGAAAATGTCAAATGCTAAGAGCTGGTTTAACTGAACCAGACCAAAGAAACCAAATGCAGAGCAACTTCGGCCAAACCAAATCGAAACAATGAAAGATCAAATTCCCTCATGTTGTTTCCAAGGCGAGTTGGTCGCGAGGACCGAAACAATTAATGCAATTAAGGCTCACCCCTTTTTCCTTACTTTCCACGCCACCGCCACTCGGGTTGGCGAGTTCTAAATTTCAAAATTTCCATGCAAACTGAATTTGGCTCTATTTCAAAATAGATGCCTCTAAATTCCTTACCTGCCCCGCCAAAACTGGCGCTGTCCACGTAGGGACAGTTTATTAAATGCCATGAATGCCCTTTCTATCCTTATCCCTTTCCTCCCAAGGGTCTGCGTACCCCTTAGTTTAGGATTAGTTTAGGTTACATAAATCATTCGACCTAGGTCTTAGTTTAGCCTTAGGTTTATTTTCCCCCCTTTTTTTTTAATTTAAAAATCCACTTAGGATAGTGGTGTAGGATGTATGTTAGGCCTTAGGGTTAGTTTAGGTTTAATTCACACTAACCACTAACACTAAACACCCTCCATCCAGCTTCCTTACAGACATTCACATTAACACAGAGCAGGATGTTACGTCCTTCGGATTACGTGCCAAGGCCACCCGTGTCCAGGCGTTTCTCACCTTACGAGGTCCCAAGTTCGACAGTACAGGATTAAAGAATCGAATCCCTATCATTGGCATTTTCGTGCTAGCTACTCCCACCTGCAATCAGGCGCTGCACGCTCATAACAATCTCGGGTTCGGTTCAAGTGTGGATCGACCCAGAAATCACAAGAGAACCTCAGCATACTTGGATCAATGGAATTGATTCAAGGTATGTTGTCAATCAGCAATAAGAGCAAGCAAGTATACGACAATCTGTCGTCACATCAGCAAACACACAAGTACAATATTTGCTTTCCCATGCAATAAATCACAGTATGCAAGAATCCAAATTAGCAACACATTCTCTTAAGATCAAAACATATCTTAACATGTTTTCTTTCATTCCAGCAGCTATAACAGTATGTAGAACATTCACCAAGTTAACATACGAAATCAGAGTGTTACATTCTTCCCTCCTTAAAGAATCATCGTCCCAATGATCATATTAACAAGTCAAGGAGTTCCTAGGAAAAAGTTCAGTTATTGTCCTTTCCTTCATAAGTTCATACCAAAAACAGATTCTCTCTTAAAAACAGCGTTTTAAGACAACTGTACAATAGACTAATAATTTTCTAAATTTGGTAAAATTATCAGTTCTCTGAATTTCAAATTCAGTTAAACAGGTGTGGAAAAGTAGATCTCATTTCTTCGAGATTCTCCCAAGTTGCACTTTCTTCGCTGAACTGGTCCCACTGGACCTTACATTGGTTCACTTCGCGATTTCTCAAGTACAACTGGCGAGTTCCCAGCACTCGAATGGGCTTAACCACGATTATTCCTGGGTCTTGGACCTGCAAGGAATTCCAATTTAGCACATGGGATAAATCTGTCACGTATTTCTTAAGCAAAAAAATATGAAAAACATCATGCATTTGAGACAAAGCAGGAGGTAATGCTAGACGATAAGCTACAGGGTTGATTATTTCAACAATTTCAAAAGGTCCCACGTAACGTGGCGACAACTTGGCAGCCTTGCCAAAAGTTATGGAGCTCTTTTCGGCTTCACCCGAAGAAAGACCTTCTCTCCAAGTTTATAATGCCTGTCAACCCGCTTCAAGTCTGCATAGCTCTTTTGCCTATTGGCAGCCTCCTTTAGATGTTCCCGAATCATTTTGATTTGCTGTTCCATTTCCATAAGGATTTCTAGCCCAATTACCTCTCTGTCTTCAACGTTGTCCCAGCTGACAGGGGTTCTGCATTTTCTTCCATACAATGCTTCAAAGGGCGCCATTTTTTAAAGAGGCATGGTAGGTGTTATTGTAAGCAAATTCTACCAGTGGAAGGTATTCCTCCCATTTATACTGCTGGTCCATGCAATACATCCTTAGCATGTCCTCTAAAACTTGATTAACTCTCTCAGTCTGTCCATCCGTTTCTGGATGATATGCAGAACTGAAGTTTAATTTAGTTCCCAAGGCTGCATTAAGCGTTTGCCAAAACCTTGATGTCATCCTCAGATCTCTGTCCGATATGATTAATTCCGGTATTCCATGCAATCTGAAGATTTCATGCACAAATCTTCTTGCTAAAACTGGTGCATCGTCCTTCAAATTACCAGCAATAAAGTGTGCCACTTTGGTCAATTTGTCGACTATAACCAGGATAATGTCATGTTTATTTCTTGACATAGGCAATCCTTGAACGAAATCCATCGTTATCACTTGCCATTTATACTACGGAATGCTGTGGGGATACAATAATCCAGTAGGGTGCATATGTTCCGCTTTAACACGCTGACATTCCAAGCAGTGTGTTACAAACTCTACCACATCCTTTTTCATTCCCTTCCAAAAATATTGCTGCTTAAGATCAGTGAGCATTTTTGTAATGCCAGGGTGTCCAGAAAAGGGTGAGTTATGGAATTCAGTTAGCAATTTCCCTCTTAAGTCATTTGCCACAGGTACATATACCCTATTTTCGAACCTCAGAACTCCTTCGTTATCAAAACGAAATCCTTTATACCTGATGTCCTGCGGGTCCGCAGCAAGTGCTGATTTGACTTGCTAGAAATAAGGATCTGATTCCAAGGCATCTTTTACCTCATCCTTAAACTGAGTTCTTAACGTTATAAGAGCAGAGATATGCTTCCTTCGACTCAGAGCATCTGCTACTCTATTTTCCTTGCCCTTAATGTAGCTTATATCAAAATCATACTGAGACAGAAATTCTAACCATCTTCGCTGCCTTGCATTCAGATTTGGCTGAGTGAAAATATACTTCAGCCCCATATGGTCTGTTTTAATTCAAAGGGCTTGCCCAGAAGGTAATGCCTCCATATTTGAAGTGCATGAACAATGGCAGCGAGCTCAAGATCGTGTGGAGCATAATTCTGTTCATGTAACTTAAGCTTTCTGCTTTCATAAGCAATGACATGGTTATTCTGTAATAGAATACCTCCAAGGCCTTCTCCTGAAGCGTCCGTTACAACCATAAAATCTCCATTTGGATCAGGTACAGTCAAAATAGGCGCTGTAGTTAACTATTCCTTTAACTTTTTAAAGGCAGATTCACATTTGTCTGTCCAGACAAATTTCTTTTCTTTCTTTTACAACGAATTGATTGGGGCAGCAATTTTTGAAAAGTCCTTGACGAACTTTCGATAATATCCAGCCAAGCCCATGAAGCTCCTCACTTCATGCACGTTCTTAGGCGTAGGCCACTCAGTTATAGCTGTGATCTTTGAAGGGTCAACAGCTATCCCGTCTTTGCTTATAACGTGTCCTAAATAATGCACCTCTGCATCATAAAAGGAACATTTTGACAGTTTGCCATACAACTTCCTCTTTCTTAAGATTTCCAGCACTATCCTGAGGTGTTCTTGGTGCTCTTCGACATTTTTAGAGTATATAAGAATGTCGTCTAAGAATACAAGCACAAACTTGTCTAAGTATTCTTGAAAATGTTATTCATTAGATTCATGAAGGCGGCAGGTGCATTAGTCAGCCCAAAGGCAACACCGTGAACCATAAATGCCCATACCCGTCTCAAAGCTGGGTTATGAATATCTCTTCCTCTTTTATCTCCAGCTGATGGTCACCCTGACCCAGACTATTTTGAATAGACTGATGCTCCTCGCATCTGATCAAACAGATCATCGATTCTCGGAAGTGGGTATCGATTTTTAATGGTTGCTTTTATTCAGCATTTTGTTATGTAATCATGCACAGCCCTCAAGGTGCCATCCTTTTTCTTTACAAATCATACCACCGGTGCTCCCTCAAGGCGAGGACGGCTCGGTCGGATCAGCCCTTTAGTCAGAAGTTCTTGTAACTGAGCCTTCAGTTCTACCAACCAATGGTAGTCATTCTATAAGGTGCCTTAGATATGGGTTCCGTTCCTGGTTGATTTCTATAGCGAAGTCAAACTCACGTATTGGGCGGAAGACCACCGGGCAATTCCCTCTGGAAACCCATCACGGAAATCCCTCAACAATGGATATTTTCCATGAAATCATTAATCTTCCTCTTCAATTTCTGTCATTTTTACCGCATACAAGGTGCAAGCCTCTGTTTTTAGCCCTCTTTAGTTGATAGCAGTCAGTTCCTAACTGCAACTTCTCATTTTACACCTTGAATGATTGCTGCTTTCTGCAGATCATCAAGGCACAATTTTTTTGTTTTTCATAACAGTCAACCTTTTGCCTTAGGTTCAGCAGCCAACCATTCACTCCAATAATGATATCATATGATCCTAGAGGAGTGACATACAAGTCAACTCGGTGGTAGAACCACAGGCAGATCAAGAATTGCCCCAAAAAGGCACATTCAACTATATGGACAGGCAAATTTTCCCATAATGCACTGTCCATGTTTTATCCATTCTCGCAGCCTTTCTTTTTAAATTTCAATCGCAAGTTCACAGAAATAAAACTTCTATAAGCCTCCAGTTATCAAAAAATTACAACTACAGTTTAAACTACCGACTACCTTACCCGTAACCTCTATGGGTGTCACTCTTGCTTTTCGCTTGTCTATTAAGCGACTGCAAAAGCATAATATCCTATGCTGCTGTCCGCGTCATCCTTCTTAGAGAAAGTGATTCAACATAGTTCCTTTCCGCAGTTGAAGGTCCTCCAGCTGTCCCTTTTCCTAGGTTCAAATTTTTAACCTCCTTAAGTTATCGTTCCTCTGGCGTTCCATAGGACTTTGTCCAATGCCATTAACTTTTTGGGAAGCTGTTCCGCAATGCTATTTTAGGTCTATTCATACATGGTTTCTTGTTGTTATCAACAACAATTTTATTTTTCATTTCACACCAAACCTTTCCAAGGTCCCCTTTTTGGTGCAAGACGAAGAAGGATTTTTGGTAACTTCTTCCTTATCTCTTCCCTGTGAGCAGAATATTGGCTCTCTCATTTCCCTGTTCCTGTCTGATTGCCTTTTCAAACAACCCCATCCATGTGGTTGGGCCTGGACTCCACTTCGCCCCCAATGAATGGGATTTAGAGTTCCCATTAAGAAATTTCTGTATCGAACTTCTCGTCAGCTTGGTACTAGCGTCCCATACTAAGGAGTTAGTAACCCTTCCCCAGTAATTTTATTCGCACGACAGCCTTCCTTCCTTGCGACCAGTTCTGAAATTCATCAGTCAGTCCATTTTAACTATCAAAATGTAGTTGAGGCAAGCTCGTTGAAAAAAATAGATTCCCTTTGTCGGAAATCGGTTTTGAGTGTCCATTTTTTTTGCAAAAGTGCAATGTTTTTTATGCTCTGTGCCCTTGGAAATATTTATTGAGAATCGCACTATAATTATAAAGTGTATATTGTAACACGCACTCATTATAAAGTGCCAAAATCTGGGGGGCTCTTTGTTTGCATTGTTTGGGGAGGGGTATTGGCTTATGGGTTCTTACATTTCTTTTGGTGATTTTTTTAGGATGGCATCTTTGAATGCCTAACTTCTTAACATATTAGCATTCATGCTTGCAGGCCATTAACCCAACATATAGAGGGTCACCACCACATGGGATACACAAGAGGGGATATGAACATAAGTTAAGCAGAAAGAGTATGGGCTTAAAACTATCTAAAGAACAACCAGTGTTCACATCGCAGAGAATATGAGAAAATTCAGTACTAAGCAAATTTGATGAGTGTCTGGGTATATAGATAGGAACTTATGTAATGACAGTATTTATTTCATTTGAAAAGTGTGGACTCTCCTTTCAAAAATCTGGGAGAAAAATGGAGGATTTATTGGGTAAGGTGGATATATGAGAGTCATACAACTTGAAATGAAATTGAGATCACCTCTCTAATCTTGAAGATTTCCATCAATTATGGGGAATATATTATCAAGTTCAAGATTTGTTGACAACAATTGTAGGGAGTGGAAGAGATAAGAAAGATGAGAGTTGTGTTTCTGTTCTATCCAAGTTGAGCGAAAACCTTCCAAATTTTTGCTTTACCTTTTCTTAGCAAAGGATGCTTAGGTGACACCTTCAAATGCCTCTTAAATTAGAAACAGCATTTGTGAAAGACTTAATAGGGAGAATCCAAATTTATCTACCTTGAGTCTTCCACCTCTCAAAAGGAATTAGTTGAATCTAATCTAAAGGGAAAGGGAAAACCAAAACAGTAAAAACCCAAAGAAAGAAAAAAACAACTCAAAACCCGAGTCTTCTAATCCAAGAATTAAGTCGCAACCATTCATGCTCTTTTTTGGGGGGTAGTAATTCATGAAGAAAAAGAAAAAGAGTGTATAAGCGAATGGCAAAGCCTAGAGGAATGGCAAGTCAAAGAAGAAACATCAAAAAAAATTTCTATCTCCACTCCACCTCCTTCTAATCAAGCATGGAACAAGCACTTAGATGGGGTTGTTAGAAGATCTCAGTCACCACTTGTAGCCCAATTGGGTTATAGATTCTGGTGCTTCCCATCAAATGACTTGCTTCCAAGGAGGTCTTTTTTCTATAGGTTTGAGTTCTACTTCCAAAATCTGAGGTTGGAGATTTTTCCTTTCTTATATTGCAGGGAAAAGGTGTGATATAAACTTGATGGTGGCCCCAAATCTAAGATGCACTTTATGTTCCTAAACATCACTAAAGTTTGCTTTCTGTATTCAAATTTTTATTTGAGTTCAAGGACAACAGTGACTTTTACACCACATAGGGCAGAAGTAAGAACTTTGTTGGACCCTTATCAAATTGTTGCTCATGGCCGGTATGTTATCATAGTTATAAACTATATCACTTTGAGGGTTTTGACGTAACACCCCATTTTAAAAGCACCCAGAACAAAGGGAAAAAAAAAAAACAAATTATTATTTTTTAAAATAACGTCTCTGTATGAATTATAAAATTCAAACCACACCGTTCAAGTTTAATAATTGTTCTCTGCCAAACAACACAGTTGGGTTCCACAATTTACTTTTAAAATGAAGGCTTCCCTGTTCGCATTTTACAATAGGAACAAACATTCAATGCCATTAATACCTTTATAACAGTTTATATGCTACTGTAACCATGACTCGAATGAAAATACCGATATTCCATTTTCTGGCTCGTGAGTTCAACGACCAGTATTTCATGAGGAGACCAGCTACTAGGAACCTGGCAAAAAAACCGCCCGTCATGTTTATTTATGCATAGTGGATATTTATATTACTGCTCTCAGAACCTTCCCGGTTAATCGAAGTGATTCCATTAGAAGCCTATCTGAATATCTATTACTGATATTCATCTAACATCCGCTCTCTCTCATTCACGTGCTCCGGACAACGCAAACCAGCAGATGGCGATACTTGGCCAAAGATGTTCACATGCTTTAACATGATCATATTCCTGGGAGGATACCCATCTACGGAATACGTCCTTCAACTTCACTTCACCTGTTATCATAGAATGGTCGTTATGGCTCCCTCAAGTCTCATCTTAGGTCAGTTTTAAACTTTCAATTCAATGTAATAATGAAACGGGTATAGGAAAGGCCACTCCCGGTAACTATAGATCGGACATACAGTGTCGGTTTACCCCACGACTCCGTGTGTCTATTGTCTTTAGTCTTTAGAGTCACTCGTATACCGATCATACCCTTGTGTACTGCACCTACGACCGAGATCTACAAATTCAAACCTATGCTTATTCTAAATGTTTAATTCGGGAGGGCATTCGAGGTCAGCAGCAAACATTATGTCGTTCATGAGACACCTTGTTGTAGCTGGCAGATGCCAATTCATGGCAGAATCCACCCATTGAGAATACCACATCTGCTCAAGTTTGCACTTAGCCACGCGTTAATAATTAAATTCAACTTTCAGCATCGTGTGATCCCTTGATCTCGTTTCCGTTGCAATTGTATATAAACTGTAAAAGAGCGAAACTAAACCGTCCAGTTAGGTTTATTATGTATCTTCACCTTCGTAATAGAAGGGCGTCAATTCCTTACTTGGGTTTATATTTTAATCATTGGATTAATCAGTCCGTTACAACGGACGGGATAAGTAATCTATTAAATTAGCACAAGATTTTTCCAACTGCAACATTTCAGAATGTTAACATTGACGTCATTCAAACGAGGTCAACTTCAAGCAAATGAATTCATTTGTTCTCCTTAACGTTATAATAGTTAAGGTCCATTAGTTATGGATATATCTATCTTATATTTAATCTAATTTAGCAAAACGGGGATAATTAATGTGCGTTCGAAAGCGAACAGGTTCGATTTATTTCAGAAGTTGAGATTGGATATTCGTCGTCTAAGCTAAATTCAGAATACCTATGATTATGAAAATCATATTCTCTTAATCCTACTTGGGTAATGAATGAACAATGGATAAAATTCATTTTACCAAGTTTGAAACTAATCCGCACATCTTCAACTTAAAAGTTGATTATAAGTAAGAAATAGAATCAGTTTAGAATTCAACATCCATCCACGGATAATCGAAACAAATTTCAAAATAAGAAAGAAATCACATCATATTCTAATTTAAAACAACAATATCAAGCTGATATAATTATTGAAATATACACACTCGTATTGTATTCAATGTTTCAAGTCTAATCTGTACAGTTGCCAATCAGCTGATTTGGGCATGAGTTTACAAAGCCGCCATACAACCAAGGACAGAAGAATATATTCTCTTTTTCACAATTCCTTCAAAGAGGAATAAAAACAACATTTACCATTTGTTTTACATCTAATCAAGAGGCATTAGAAAACATCCAAGCCTTCATTCTAATCAAATTCCATCTGCAATAATGAATTGCACGGCTAGCATGAAATGAGCACATTAAGCACTTATCCTTAAAAATAAGATGCTTCAACTAACGTTTCAATAAAAGAACCCTGGCTTTTATGAAACTACTGCAAAAATCAAACGAAAATAGGCACAAAGGGACGATCAGCATGTCAATGATATGGCTAAACTATCCAAAATATTTAGCACAATCGCAATAAGACTTGCATCTGCCGTTTTCACATTAATCTTCAAGTATCAATTTACAATATTTGTAAAGTTAGGAATACAAGTAGCTTGACTGCCTATATAACATGCAGTTATCCTGTCACGCCTTCATTAATAACAAAATGAAAAGATGAAAAACTAACTGAATATAAAATTCGTTACTTTCCGTTCCGTTCATGAAGATGGGTAAATTTAAAGCATTCAGTACAGACAAAGAAGCAAAACAGCAGTGCATATAGTAGCTCCCATATAAGCACTATAATAATGACAATTCACGAATTCAGATTCCAACACTGAATGAGACAGAAGAAAGATCATTTACCTACTAAAAAAATCATGGCATATCTCTTTTCTTCCACAGGCTGTCCTAACAGTGGAGAATCCAAACGAAAATCAATCAAGATAACATTCAGAGGAAAACTACAAATCCGATCGGAATTACACTGTCCGGCAGAAGATAATTCCTATATAATCCGCTTTACATGAAAAAGGAAAGAATTCACATTCATATCCATACTTCATTGGAAATCAGACTCATTAGGATTCAAAACGATTAGTACCAAAATTACGGTACATCCAAGATCAAACAATATAAGGTTACTCCAATATTGCCATCATAAGGAAAAACCTATTCTTTTGCCTGCCATAACTAAAGAGAAACGGTATTTAAATCATTCAGTCAATCATTCACATGATGATCTATTCTAGGAACGTACCCCGTTCAGAATAACATTTATCATTGCTGTACATACAGCAAGTCCATTCACATGACGATGAAATTTCATCAGGTTTTTTAAAACAAAGGCAGGATAAGAAGAGGGGAAAGAATCATTCCTTTTAATTTAAATAGAAACACCTTGTTCAAACGAATCACACCACCTAATCGGTCATCTCAACAAGACAGATCATTAGAAGGATAACAGAACGTCTGCGTTCTATAAAAAAAAAAACAAACGAGAATCAGCCTGTACCATTGCAATCCATACCACAACAACTCAATTCAACTGTCGCTACTTCTATAAGAGCAAACCCGAACAGTCGTTAATTTGTATGAGCTCGGTACAGCCAAGAGGCAACTCAGAAGACAAATTAGATCCCAAATTTTATTTTTTATTACGTATATAGAAACACAATCATTCTTGGCATGATTAAATCAAGTGGAAGCATCTGATGTCAACATCCGTATACAAGACGAACCAAACCAGTCATTCATATAACATAGTTGAAACCACCCTTATTCTTTCAACAAGGAAGAAACCGAAATCCATAGATAACTTTAAGAAGGAAGAAAAAAACAGTTACTCTTTTTCCCTATTTCACGATACCCATATACGTATTCACTTAGTTCCTACTCAAGAAAAGGTTTAACAAAATGATTTATTGCTAACGCTTCCTCTGGTTCGAGTTCATTACTCAAGGTGACCCCGAATGCCACTTCAATCCAATATCCCAACAGTTACAAGGAAGAGAATCTACGTTCGTTAAAGAAAATTATATAAGAACTAAACTCTCATCAAAACTATTATTCCCTTCCTTCCAGTTCGTAGCAATCGAATAACGATTGTTCAATATGTGAAAACAACTCATAAAATAGTGTAAGTCACACGCATATAATGATAGACAATGAATTCCCATTACTGTCAACGGTTTCCACGACACAGGGAGATACATAATTCGAGAATAGAATTACAAGACAATTAAAACTTACAGTCAGGCATATTTCTTATGTTCCAAAAGGACAGCAAATATCAATGAAACCCAAAAAAATTCATAGAAGAACATTACACAGCTGTATATCCACTTCCCTTCTTTTGTTTACATGCAAGGCCAATCTCCCCATATAACAGCATACACTTAAAGAAACAATTTCACTATTAAAGGGTGATTGCACAGCCTATTCCAATTTGAGACAACAGAACAGTTGAAAGGATTCCATTTCAAATCCATTTATACAATCAAAACAAACTGTAAATCATTTACAAAACATGATTCGAGCAAAAACAGATCACGGCAGAGCAACCCAAGCAAATCTCCTTATCATTTTCCAAAGAAAGAAGGAGCAAAGAAACCAAACAAAATCCATTTCCAAATCAACCGACTCAACAGCATCATGCAATCCCGCAACCCAAGAGCGGGTTGTTTTAATGAAACATTAATTACTTTTAAAAGCAAATATTTTTAAAGAGAAGGGCTTAAACGTTTCCTGAAAGATCGAGATGTCTTTTCCAGAGCTTATGAAACACCTTATTTGCCCGCGTTTTTCTTCCACAGCGACAACCAAATTCCCAGCATCCTTTCTCTTCAGGCTTATCAACAGCCTCAAAACTTCCAAGGAGAAAATGTCAAATGCTAGAGCTGGTTTAAACGAACCAGACCAAAGAAAAACAAAAGGCAAGAAGGCAAATTCGGCCAAACAAATCGAAAACAATGAAGATCAATTCCTCAGGTTGTTTCCAACGGCGACGGAAGTTGGTGTCCGCCAGAGGGACGAAACAATTAATGCATTACGAGTACCCTTTTTCCTAATTTCCATCGCCAACGCCACTACGGAGTTGGCGAGTTCTGAATTTCAAAATTCCATGCAAACTGAATTTGGCTCATTTCAAAATAGATGCCTAAAAATTCCTTACCAATGCCCCGCCAAACTGGCGCGTCCACGGTAGAGGAAGACAGTTTATTAAATGCCATGACTGGCGCCCTTTCTATCATTATCCCTTTCCTCCCACAGGGTCTGGAACGGTACCCTTAACGGTAGATTAGTTTAGGTTACCTAAAATCATGCGACGCTAGGTCTTACGTTTGTTTAGCCTTTTGGTTTATTTTCCCCCCTTTTTTTTAATTTAAAAATCCACTATAGGATAGTCGGTGTTTAGGATGAGTTAGGCCTTAGGGTGTTCAGGTGTAATGCACCAGACAAACGCAACTAACACTAAACACCCTCCATCAGCGCTTCCTACGGACATCACATTAAACAGAGAGGGATGTTACGTCCTTCAGGATACGTGCCAAGGCACCGTTGTCCAGGCGTTCTACATTATCCGAGAATAACAGGTCCCAAGTTCGACAGACGAGGATAAAGAATCGAATTCCCTATCATGCATTTCGTGGCTAGCTACTCCCCCACCTGCAATCCGGCGCTGGCACGCATCTAACAATTCGGGTTCGGTTTTTCAAGTGGGGGATCGAACCCAGAATCAAGAGAACCTCAGACGCCATCAGCATACTTGGACTCAATGGAATGATTCAAGGTATGTTGTCAATCAGCAATAAGAGCAAGCAAGTCTACGACAATCGTCGTCACATAAGCAAACACAAAAGTAAAAATTGCTTTTCCCAGGCAATTAAAATCACGAGTATGCAAGAATCCAAATAGCAAACACATATCTTAAGATCAAAAACATATCTTAAATTGTTTGCTTCATTCCGAGCAAAGCTATAAACAGTATGTAGAACATTCACCAAGTTAACACCCGAAATCAGAGTGTTACCATTATTCCCTCATTAAAGATCATCGTACCCAATGATTCATATTAAACAAAGTCAAGGTTCCTAGGAAAAAGTTCAGTTAGTGTCCTTTCCTTCATTAGTTCTACCAAAAAAAGATCTCTTAAACAAACAGGCGTTTTAAGACAAACTGATAAGAATAGGACTAATAAATTTTCTAAATGTGGTTTAAATTATCAGTTCTCGAATTCCCAAATTCAGTTAAAACAGGTGTGGAAAGGAAAAGTAGATCTCATCTTCGAGATTCTCCCAAGATGCCCACTTTCTTCGCTGAATTGGTTCCCACACTGGACCTTCACATTGGTGTCACTAGCGATTCAAAGTTACAACTGGCGAGTCCCAGCACTCGAATGAGGTAACCACGATTATCATGGGTCTGGGACCTGCAAAAGGAATTCAATTTCGCACATCGGATAAATCTGTCACGTATTTCGAAGCAAAAATACTATGAACAACATCATGCATTTGAGACAAAGCAGGAGGTAATGCTAGACGATAAGCTACAGGGTTGATATTTCAACAATTTCTAAACGGTACCCAACGTAACGTGGCCGACAAACTTGGCAGCCTATGCCAAAGGTTATGGAGCTCTTTTTCGGTTCACCGAGAAATGACATTCCTCTCACAGTTTAGTATATGACCTGTACAACCCGCTTTCAAGTTCTGCGATAGCTCTTGTTGCATATTGGCCAGGCCTCCTTTAGCATGTTCCCGAATATTTTGATTTGCTGTTCCTTTACATAGTTTCTAGAACCAATTACTTGTGTCTTCAAAAGTTATCTTGTTCCAAGATTGACAGGGGTCGGCATGTTCTTCCATACAAGGCTGCAAAGGGGTCGCAATTTTTAAAGAGGAATGGTAGGGTGTTATGTGGAAGCAAAGGATACCAGGGGAGGAAGTTCCGCCCACCACACACCCGAACACCCCCATACCACCAACACAAAAACAAAAAAAAAAAGCGGAAAAAAAAAAAAAAAAGACACAAAAAGTAGAGAAACAAAAAAAAAGAAACAGCCGACAAAAAAAAAAAAACAAAACAAGAAAAATACAAAAAAAAAAAAATGAAACACAAACAAAATTAAAAAAACAAATAACGGCAAAAACGACAAACAGAATAGAAAAACAAAATCAACCAAAACTGAAATGGGGGGGGTGATGGGGGGCGGGGGGGGAGGGGGGGCGGGGGGGGGGGGGGGGGGGGGGGGTGGGGGGGTGAGGGGAGTAGGGGGGGGGGGGCGGGAGCGCGATGGGGGGTGGGGGGGTGGGGTGGGGGGGGGGGGTGTTTTTTTTTTTTGTTTTTTTTTTTTCCATTATCTGCTGGTCCAGCCAATTACATCCTTAGCATGTCATCTAAAACTTGATGAAAATTCAGCTCTCGTCTGTCCATCCGTTTCTGGATGATATGACAGAACCACTGAAAAGTTTAATTTAGTACCCCCCCAACCGGCCCCGCCCCATTAAGCGTTTTCCGCCACAAAAACCTTGATGCATCCTCAGACACATCTGTCCGATATGCACTGCAATTCACCCCCGGTATTTCCAGCAACAATACCGGCGCACAGCAGATGTCATGCACAAATCTCTTGCTAAAACTGGTTGCATCGTCCTTCAAATTACACAGCAATAATAAAAGTGTGCCACTTGGTCAATTTTCGCTATACCAGGAATTAAGTCATGTGTATTCTTGACATAGGCAATCTTGAACGAAAATCCATCGTTATAACTTGCCATTTATATACGGAATGCTGTGGGGATACAATACATCAGTGGGTGCATGATGTGCCGATTTTACACGCTGACATTCCAAAGAGTGTGTTACAAACTCTACCACACTCCTTTTTCATTCCCTTCCAAAAAATATTCGGCTTAAAGATCAGTGAGCATTTTGTCGCTCCCACACCCCCACATCGCCCCCACCCAAGCCCCCCCCCCCGGCCAACCTCCGTCACCCCAGACCGCAAAAGGGTGTGAGTACTATGGAATTCAGGTAGCCTTTCCCTCTAAGTCATTGCCACAGGTACATATTACCCTATTTCTCGAACTCAGCAAAACTCCTTCGTTATCAAAACGAAATCCTTGATACCTGATGTCTGCGGACGACAAGTGCTGATTTGAACGTGCTAAGAAATTAAGGATCTGATTCCAAGCCATCTCTTTACTCATCCTTAAACATGAGTTCTAAACGTTATTAGAGAAGAGATAGTTCCTTCGGAATAGAGCATCGCGACTCTATTTCTTGCCCTTCAATGAAGCTATATCAAAATCCTACTGAGAAAGAAATTCTAACACTCTTCGCTGCCTTGCATTCAGATTTGAACTGATTGAAAATATGTCGCCCATATAGGTCGGTTTTAATCAAAGGGCTGCACAGACACAGGTTAATGCCTCACATTAAGTGGCATAGTGAACAATGGCAGCGAGATCAAGATCGTGGTTGGGGAGCATAATTCTGTTCAGTAACTAAGCTTTCTGCTTCATAAGCAAGACATGTTATTCTGTAATAGAATACCTCCAAGGCTTTCTCTCTGAAGCGTCGTTACAACCATAAAATATCCATTCGGATCCAGGTACAGTCCAAAAAGGCGCTTTTTTGTAGTGAGTTAACTATTCTTAACTTTTTAAAGGCCAGATTAACATTTGTCTGTCCAGACAAATTTCTTGTCTTTCTGATACAAAGACCTGATTGGAGGCAGCACTTTTGAAAAAGTCCGTGACGAAACATTTCGATAATATCCAGCCAAAGCCAGGAAGCTCTCACTTAATTGCCTTCTTAGGCGTAGCCACTCAGTTTTATAGTTGATCTTTGAGAGGGTCAAACAGCATCCCGTTCTTTGCTTATAAAGTGTCCTAAATAATGCACCCTGCAATAAAAGGAACATTTTGAAGTTGCCATACAACTTCCTCCTTTCTAAGATTTCCCTAGCACTACTCCTGAGGTTTTCTTGGTGCTCTTCGACATTTTTAGAGTAATAAGAAGTCGTTCTAAGAATAAAGCACCCAAACTTGTCTAATATTCTTGAAAAAAAAATGTTATTCCTTAGATTATATTGAGGGGCCGTGTGCCATTAATTAGTCAGCCCAACAAGGCAACACCGTGAACTTAAATGCACATACCTGTTCAAAAGCTGTGTTGTGGTTTTTGATGAATATCGTTCCTCTTTTATTACGCAGCTGAGATGGGGTAACCGAACGCAGAACTATTTTTTGAATAGACTGATGCATCTCGATCTGAATAAACAGATCATCGATTCTCGGAAGGGGGTATTTATCGATTTTTAAGGTTGCTTACTTAACAGCACATTTGTAATCACTGACAGCCTCAAGGTGCCCTTTTTCTTTACAAATATTACCGGTGTGTGTTTTTGGCTCCCCAATGCGAGAGCTCGGTCGGGATTCCGCCCTTGTTTTTAGTCAGAATTCTTGAATGATCCTTAGTTCTACCAACTCATGGTTAGTCATTCATAAGTGGCCTTAGATAGGGTTCCGTTCCTGGTTTGATTTCTATAGCGAAGTCAAAATCACGTTTGTGTCTTGGGCGGAAAGGAACCCGGGGCCCAAATTCCATCTGGAAACACATCACGGAAACCCTAACAATGGAGATCGTTCATGAAATCATTATCTTCATCTTCAAGTTCGTCATTTTTACCGCATACAAGGTGCCACAGGCCTCTGTTTTTTAGCCCTCTTTAGTTGCATAGCCGTCAGTTCCTAACTGCAAATTCTCATTTACACCTTGAATGATTGAGGATTCTGCCGCTCATCAATGCAACAGATTTGTTTTTCATACAAGTCAAACTTGCCTTATGTTCACAAACCACTGTAACTCCAATAATTGAATCATATGATATAGAGGAGTGACATTACAAGTCAACTTCGGGTGGAGAACCAGGAGATCAAGAATTGCCCCAAAAAAAAAAAAGGCACATTTCAAACTGTATGGACAGCATTATTCCCATAATGCATTGTCCATTTTTATCCATTCTCGCAGCCTTCTGTAATTTAATAGCAGTTCAGCAGAAAATCAAAACATTCTGTAGCTCCAGGTATCAAAAAGTACAACTACAGGTTTAACCCGAATAAACTTACCCGTAACCTCTATGGGTGTCACTTGCTTTTCAGCTTGTCTGTTAAGCCAATGCCGCATGTATCCTATGTTGTGTCCGGGATCATCCTTCTCAGAGGACAGGGATTCGCATAGAGTCCTTTTTACAACAGTTGAAGCATCTCCAGCTGGCCATTTTCTAGGTTCAAAGATTACCAGCCTTAAAGTCTATCGTTCTGGCTCCATTAGGACTTTTGTCCAATGCCATTCAAATTTTGGGAAGCTGTTCCGCATTGCTATTTAAGGTCTATTCATTCACAGGTGTCTTGTGTATCAAAAACAATTTTATTTTTCACACCAAACTTTCCAAGTCCCCTTTGGTTTTTGCAAGAGACGAAGAAGGATTGCGAATCTTCTTCCTTCTATACGTCCCGTGAGCAGATATTGCACTCTCACATTTCTGTTCCTGTCTGTTGCCTTTCAACAACCCATCATGGTGGTTGGGCAGTGGACATCCCACTTCGCCCGCCCCCAATGATGGGGATTCAGTCCCATTATGAATTTCAGTATTATGAAACTTCTCGTTCAGCTTGGTACTTGGCACCATACTTAAGGAGGTTTAGTAAACCCTTCACTGATTTCGGTCAACGACAGCCTTCCTTGCACCAGTTCTGAAATCAGTCATTTTCCTATCAAAATAGAGTTGAGCGCGAGCCTCGTTGCCTAAATAACCTTAAATGATCCCAAGTTATGTCTGATTCGACCAATATTCAGATAAACCTTACGGTTGTCCCCCTAGGACGATGCTTAATGAGAAAGTTTGTATGTGCTCCCATTCGCTTTAGTCTATCAGAGAAGGTTCTCCTATTAGAAAGTTTCCAATTTAACGGAGCCAGTTTTCAGCTCCGCCCAAACGAGTTGTTCCATCAAACTTTAGAGGACTATTCTCTTTATATCATGTGTAAAGTTCAGCTGCTAATCTTGCCCTTTTATTTTCAGGGGGATTAGGAGCAATTACATTAGTATCATCAACACCCGGATTCCCTCCGTTGATGTTGTCCATAGGAGGCAGCTGATCATTTATTTCAGCTTCATTCCCCTCCTCTTCATTGCCCATTGACTACTGTTCCAGTACAGTCAAACGATCCCTCGTATCAAGTAGGGCAGCAAGGATTTCATCCAGCTTTTGGGCAGTTGCTGCTTCTCCACCCTGCAACGGGTTATTCACAGCATTCCCTCTTGTCCTGACCATTTTCTGTTCAATAAGAAAATGTAAACTTTATTAATATTGTGGACTCATTAGGTCCAAGAGCTGCAACCTTCAGCTCTGATACCAAGATGTAACATCCCCACTTTAAAACACCAGAACAAGGGAATTTTTTTTTTTTTTTAAAATAACGTTCTCTGTTATGAATTATAAAATTCAAACACACGTTCAAGTTTTAATAATTGTTCTCTGCCCAAACAACACAGTTGGGTTTCACACAATTTCCTTTTAAACGAATGTTACCCTGTTCGCATATTTACAATATTGGAAACACCACATTCAATGCCCATTCAATCTTATAACAGATTCTATATGCTACTGTAAAATGACTCGATGAACTACCGATCTTCCATTTCACATGGCTCGGAGTTCAACGATCCTTCATTTCATGACTCGGCAACAACCGCTCCTTCATGTTTATTTATGCATAGTATATTATATATACTGTTCTCATAACCTTTCCCCGGTTATCGAAGTGATCCATTTAAGAAGCCTATCTGAATATCTGTTACTGATATTCATCTAAACACCTGCATCTTAAATAAGTAATAAGGACAACGAACCAGCAATTGCGATACTTTGGCCAAAGATTTTCACATGATGTGCATGATCATATTCCTGGATTGATACACATCTACGGAATTACGTCCTTCACTCACTTCACCTGTTATCTAGAATGGTCTTTCCTGGCTCCTACCAGCCCTCATCGTTTAAGGTCAGATTTAAACTTTCAATTCCAGCTAGTAATATGAACGGGTATAGGAAGGCACTCCCGGTAACTAAAGTATACGCATACATACGGTGTCGTTACCACCCCACAACTCCGTGTGTCTATTTGTCTTTAGTATTCCGGAGTCACCTCCGTATACCAGATCATAACCCTATGCCCCTGCCGAGATCTACACATTCAGGCCTATGTATTCTAAATGTTTTAATTCGGGAGGGCATTGCTATATCTCAGCTGCAACATTGTGTCGTCATGAAGACCCCCGTCTTCATGAAGACACCTTGCTGTAGCTGGCGTATGCCAATGTCCTGCAGAATCCACCCTCGAGAATACACATCCTGCTCAAGTGCCTTAGGCCCGAGTTAATAATTAAATTCAACTTTCAGCATTCGTGTTGATCCCTTGATCCTCGTTCCGTTGCAATTATATATAACTAAGAGGGACTAAACCGTCCATTAGTTTATTATGTATCTTCACCTTCGTATCGAAGGGCTACATTCCTTACTTGGTTATTTCTTAATCATTGGATTAAGCAGTCCGTACCGACGGACGTGATAAGTTAATCTATTAAACTTAGCCAAGATTTTCCAACTGCAACTAATTCAGAATGTTAACTTATTAGACGTCATGTCAAACGAGGTCTAACTTCAAGAAATGAATTCATTTGTTCTCCTTAACGTATATAGTTAGGTCCATTAGTTATGGATATAATCTATCTTATATCCTTAATTTCTAAATTTTATCAAACGGGGATCATTAATGGACGTTCGAAAGAGAATTCGATTACTCCGAAGTTGAATTGATATTCCTTAGCTCCTAAGCTAATCCTGAATACCTTCTGATTATGAAATCATATTCTCCTTAATCCTTTTAATGTCAATTAAAAATTCATCTTTACCCAAGTATGAACTAATCGCATCTTCAACTTAAAGTTGCATTTAAGTAAGAATAGATATCAGTTTCAATTTCAACATCCATCCAAGGATAATGAAACAATTCCAAATCAAGAAATAACATCATATTTCCCAATTTAAACAACAATATCAAACTGATATAATTATTGAAAATATCACACTCGTAATTGTATTCAATGTTCAAGTCATAATCTGTACAGTTGCCAATCCAGCTGATTGGGCATAGTGTATACAAAGCATCCATACAACTCAAGGACAGAAGAATATGTTTTCTTCTTTTCACAATTCCTCAAAGAGGAATAAAAAACAACATTTACAATTTGTTTACATCTAATCAAGAGGCATCAGAAATAGCCAAGCCTTCATTCTAATCAAATTCCATCTGCAAAATGAATTGCACGGGTCAGTTCAATGAACTGAGCACATTAAGCACTTATCCTTAAAATAAGATGCTTCAACTAACTGTTTCAATAAAAGAACCCTGCTTTTATGAAACTACTGCAAAACATCAATCTCGAAATAGGCACAAAGGGAAGATCAGCATGTCAACTGAACTATCAAAATATTATCACAATCAGCAATAAGACTGCTGTCCCGTTTTCACATAATCATTGCAAGTATCAATTTACAATATTTGTAAAGTTAGGAATACAGTAGCTTGCTGCCTATATAACATTCAGTTATCCTTTCCACGCCTTTCATTAATAACAAATGCAAAGGATGAAACTAACTGAATATAAATCCTTACTTTCCTTTCCGTTCATGAAGTATTTTAAATTTAAAGCATTCAAGTACAGACAAGAAAGCAAACAGCAGTGCATATAGTAGCTCCCATCTAAGCACTATAAAATTTATCATTCAAGAATTCCAGATTCCAACTGAATGAGAGAAGAAAGATCATTTCTCTAAAACATTCATTCATATCTCCATTTCCTTCCACATGACTGTCCTAACAGTGGAATCCAAATGAAAATCAATTCAAGATAACAGTTCAGAGTGAAACTTACAAAATCCGCTCGGAATTTCACTTTCCGGCAGCAAGATTAATTTCATATATAATCAGCTTTACATGAAAACAGGAAAGAATTCACCATTCATATCCATACTTCATTGGAATCAGACTCATTTAAGGATTCAAAACGTATTAGTACAACATTAGGTACATCCAAGATCAAACAATATAAGGTTACATACCATATATTGCCATAATAAAGGAAACCATATTTCTTTTGCTGCATACTAAAGAGAAACAGTATTTCAATCATGCAGTCAATCATTAACATGATGATCTAATTCTAGGAACGTACCCCGTTCATAATAACATTTATTCATTGCTGTTACCTACAGCAAGTCCATTATTCACATGACGATGAATTTCATCAGGCTAAAACAGCAGGCAGGAAAAGAATTCATTCCCTTTTAATTTCACTATGAAACACCATTTGTTCAAAACGAAATCAAACACCTAATCCGTGTTCATCTCAAACAAGACAGGCTCATTATAAGGATAACAGAACAGTCGTTCTTATAAAAAAAAAACAAACTCTCATAGCCTGTACCGTTCAATCCAATACCACAAACAACTCATATTCAACTGTCCATACTTCTATAAGAGCAAACCGAACTAGGTGTTAATTGTATGAGCTCGGTACAGCCAGAGCAACTCAGAAGACAATTAAGATCCAAATTTATTTTTTTATTACAGTATATAGAAATACAATCATTCTTTGCATAGAATTCAATCAAGTGGAAGCTGTGTCAACAGTCCGTATAAGAAGACCAAACAGCATTCATATAACACAGTGAAACCACCTTATTCTTTCAGCAAGGAGAAACGAAATCCATAGATAACTTAAGAAGGAAAAACAGTTGTCTTTTTCCCTATTTCCACGAATACCCAATACGTATTCACTTAGTTCCTACTCAAGAAAAGGTACAGCAATGATATTATTGCTTAAACTTCCTATGGTTCGAGTTCAATTACTCAAGGTGAACCCGAATGCCACTTCCATCCAATATCCAAACAGTACAAGAAGAAGAATATACTTTCTTAAAGAAAATTTCTATAAGAACTACTTCATCAACTATTATTCCCTTCCTTCCAGTTCGTTAGCAATAACGATTGTTCAATAGTGAAAACAACTCATAAATAGTGTACAGTCACAAGATATATATGTATACAATGAATTTCCCATTACTGTCAAACGTCCAGCACATAGGGAGATACATCATTCAAGAATTACAAGACAATAAAACTCAGCAATCAAGGCAATATTTCCTTATTGTTTCCAAAATGACAGCAATATTCAATGAAACCCAATTCATAGAAACATACACAGCTGTATCTCCACTTCCCTCTTTTTGTTTACATGCAAGGACGATTCCCCATATAACAGCATACACTTAAAGAAACAATTTCACTATAAGGAGCGATTGCACAGCCTATTCCAATTTCGAACAACACGAACAGTGAAAGGAATATCCATTTCAAACCATTTATACAGTCAACAACCAATACTATAAATCATTTCCAACATGATTCGAGCAAAAACAGATCAAGGCAGAGCAACCCAAGCAAATCTCCTTATCATTTTCCAAAGAAAAGAAGCAAGAACCAACAAAATCCATTTCCAAATCAACTCAACAGTAATCATGCAATCCCAACCCAAGAGCAGGGTTGCTTTATGAAACATTTAATTAAAGCAAAGATTTTTAAAGAGAAGGGCTTAACGTGCCTGAAATCTCTTTCCAGAGCTCAATGAAAACCTTATTTGCCGCGTTTTTCTTCCACAGCGACAAGCACAAATTCCAGCCTCCTTTCTTCTTCAGGCTTATCAACAGCCTCAAAACTTCCAAGAAAATGTCAAATTCTAAGAGCTAGTTTAACTGAACCCGACCAAAGAAACCAACATGCAGAGCAACTTCGGCCAAACCAAATCGAAACAATGAAAGATCAAATTCCCTCATGCTGTTCCAAGGCGAGCTGGTCGCGAGGACCGAAACAATTAATGCAATTAAGGCTCACCCCTTTTTCCTTACCTTCCACGCCACCGCCACTCGGGTTGGCGAGTTCTAAATTTCAAAATTTCCATGCAAACTAAATTTGGCTCTATTTCAAAATAGATGCCTCTAAATTCCTTACCTGCCCCGCCAAAACTGGCGCTGTCCACGTAGGGACAGTTTATTAAATGCCATGAATGCCCTTTCCATCCTTATCCCTTTCCTCCCAAGGGTCTGCTTACCCCTTAGTTTAGGATTAGTTTAGGTTACATAAATCATTCGACCTAGGTCTTAGTTTAGCCTTAGGTTTATTTTCCCCCTTTTTTTTTAATTTAAAAAATCCACTTAGGATAGTGGTGTAGGATGTATGTTAGGCCTTAGGGTTAGTTTAGGTTTAATTCACACTAACCACTAACACTAAACACCCTCCATCCAGCTTCCTTACAGACATTCACATCAACACAGAGTAGGACGTTACGTCCTTCAGATTACGTGCCAAGGCCACCCGTGTCCAGGCGTTTCTCACCTTACGAGGTCCCAAGTTCGACAGTACAGGATTAAAGAATCGAATCCTTGTCGTTGGCATTTTCGTGCTAGCTTCTCACACCTGCAATCAGGCGCTGCACGCTCATAACAATCTCGGGTTCGGTTCAAGTGTGGATCGACCCAGAAATCACAAGAGAACCTCAGCATACTTGGATCAATGGAATTGATTCAAGGTATGCTGTCAATCATCAATAAGAGCAAGCAAGTATATGACAATCTGTCATCACATCAGCAAACACACAAGTACAATATTTGCTGTCCCATGCAATAAATCATAGTATGCAAGAATCCAAATTAGCAACACATTCTCTTAAGATCAAAACATATCTTAACATGTTTTCTTTCATTCCAGCAGCTATAACAGTATGTAAAACATTCACCAAGTTAACATACGAAATCAGAGTGTTACATTTGATGACACTTCTTCTATAGGGACAGGATTGGTTTCTCATTCAAATTCAGAGAGTAAGCTTTGGCATGAAAGATTTGGACATCTTAATTACAGATATTTGAAGGAGTTGAGCACTCAGGGTATGGTAGATGGTCTTCCTAGAGTTTCTTGTTTTGAGGGAGTTTGTCATGGTTATGCATTAGGGAAACAACACCAAGATCCTTTTCCTAAGAATTTTTCTAAGAGAGCTTCTTCACCACTTGAGCTTGTGCATAGTAACTTGATGGTTTTTCCTACCCCATCTTTCAATGGAGCTAAATATGCACTTACATTTATTGATAATTTCTCGAGGCGTACTTGGGTTTATTTTCTCAAGTACAAAAATGATGTTTTTTCACACTTCAAAGTCTTTAAGGTTTTGGTTGAGAAACAATCTTTTAGTAGCATAAAGAACCTTCACACTGATAATAGGGGGGAATACTTCAACAATGAGTTTTTTGAATTTTGGCAACTCAAGGCATTATTCACCAGCATTTTGTTCCTCATACTCCACAACGAATGGATTAGCAAAAAGGAAGAATAGAACTTTGAAGAAAATGGCTAACTATATGATGCATTCTAGAGATATACCTCCTATCTATTAGGTAGAAGCAGTTAATTGTGCTAACTATATTCATAATCACACACCACATAGAACACTTGAGCATTTGACTCCAGAGGAAGCTTGGTCTAACACTAAGCCAGATTTCTCATTTTTTTGAGTCTTTGGGAGCCATGCTTGGGCCTTTATGCCAAAGAAGAAAAGGAAATCTTTAGATAAGAAAAGTAAACCCTTGATATTTGTAGGGTATTGTAAGGAAATGAGAGCTTATCGTCTTTTAGATCCTAATACATATGATGTTCTTTTTCGAACACATGTTCAGTTTGATGATCGTTTCACTCCTCATGATTCTTCGTCTTCTTCCATTCCTTCTTCTTCTTCATCTCATCTTGAGGAGATTGATGAGGTGGTTATAGATGCCATTGAGAATCCTATTCCCATTGTTGTTGTCACTATGCCTAAGTGGACTCATACTACCATTTCTGAGGAAACACCTTTCATATAGGATCTTCCACCCATTATGCATCATCACACATATTCTACAGGTTGTGGACTTTTGTGTCAGGCAGTTTATGAGGATCCACAGACTTTTTCAAAGGCTCATGGGATACCGGAGTGGGATGATGCGATGACAGCTGAGTATTCTTCTTTGATGAAGAATCATACTTGGGATTTAATATCTCTTCCTAAAGGAAGAAATATGGTTAGGTATAAGTGGGTATACCGAACCAAATACGCAGCTGATGGGTCCATTGACAAGTATAAGGCGCATTTTGTTGTAAAGGGTTTTTCACAAGTTGAAGGTATTGATTACTCTGAGACTTTTGCACCCCTTGCCAAGATGGATTATGTACACCTTGTACTTGTTATTGTTGTATCACAAGGGTGGATCGTAAACCAAATGGACGTGAAGAGTGCCTTCTTACATGGAGATCTACAAGAGGAAATATATATGGAGCATCCAGCTGGATTTGTTCAGGATTCTTCTCTTGTTTTTCGGCTCCGAAGGTCTCTCTATGATCTTAAACAAGCCCCTCGAGCTTGGTATGAGAAGATGGATTCTTTTCTTCTATCTACTGGTTTTGTTCGTTGCCACTCCGATCATACAGTGTATCTCCAGCATGTTGGTGAGGATATTGTGATACTTGTCTTGTATGTTGATGATCTGTTACTTACTGGTAGCTCTTCTTCCCACATTCAGAGTATTCAGAGGGCTCTTTCTACATAGTTTGACATGACAGATCTTGGGCTATTACATTATTTCCTTGGTTTGCAGATTTCTCAAGACAGATTCAGGGATTTATTTGAGTCAGCAAAAGTACACCCATGATCTTCTTAGGTGCTTTGATATGGCTGATTGCAAGCCAAGTCCATCTCCTTTTCAGTCTGGAGTTACTCTTACATCCACATGTACCACACCACTTTGTGATCCTACATTGTATAGGCAGTTGGTTGGGAGTCTCATGTACTTGACCCATACTCACCCTGATATTTCATTTGTAGTAGGGCTTGTATCTCAGTTTGCACATTCTCCTCATAGTAGTCATTGGCAGGCTGCTAAAAGGATTTTGCGCTATTTGCATGACACTTCCCACTTTGGCCTACACTACACTAGGGGCTCTACTCAATTAGTTGGGTATACAGATTTAGATTGGGTAGGTTCTATTGATGACAGGCATTCCACTTCTAGCTATCTTTTTTGTCTTGGTTCTTCTCCAGTTGCTTGGGCGTGTAAAAAGTAACAGGTTATTGCACTTTCATCTTCAGAGGCAGAGTACAGGGTAGTAGTTACAGTGAGTCAGCAGATTCTTTGGCTTCACTAGTTATTGACAGAGTTCAGATTCCCACAGGATTCACTGACTGTACTTTGGTGTGACAACCAAAGTGTAATTCACATTTCTCACAACCCAGTTGAGCACCAGCTAACCAAGCATATTGAGATACACATCCACTTCATTCAGTAGCTCATTCAAGATGGAGTTCTTTGCTTGGAGTACCTTTCTGACTCAGCAGCAGGTTGCAGACATCTTTACGAAACCTTTTGCATCACCTCGCTACCTTGAGTTGCGTGGAATGCTTGGGGTTTCAGAAGTTGTTCTTGGGGGTGTTCGTGAGAACATATTCCTTCTTTTTCTTTCTCTTTCCTTCTAGCAGGATTCTTTCCTTTTTTTGGTTCGAGATTTCTTCATGGATATATTGTACATGAGTACCTCATCAGGCCTAGTTGCCGGGACTCATACTGTGGACATGCCACTTCTATTTTGGCCCCTAGCTTCACTTGAGGGGGTTGTTAGAGTAGGTATTTACCTTAGCTCATGTTCACCTAGGTACATTATTTATCTTTATTGTATTTATCCTCACCCACTTATGTGTGTGGATATTTCTTTTTATTTATTTAGATATTATGAGATATTATCTAGTTGTTAGGTATAGTTATTTCCTTGATCTATGGTATTGACTAGTTATTTCTTAGATCTATGGTATTGACTAGATCCTTGATGTCTAGTTCTCTCATAAATCTATGGACTTGACTAGTTCTTTGATGACTAGTTATTTCCATGATTTATGGCTTGATCTACGACCTTGATTGGTTCTTAGATTGTTATTCCTTGCCTATATAAGCAAGGTCCATTCTCATTGTATTTCATTGAGTTCCATAATAATATATGATATTGCTATTCATTTGTTTGCAAAGGTTTATGTAAATTTATTCTGGCGAATTGCTTTCATCTTATTGATCGTGATGTTTGATTAGCATCTATGTTCTTGGCTTGGCACGATCTGGTTATCGTTCCTTTTAATTATTATAAAGTATATAAACATCTTTATTTTGTTTCCTATGTTATCATTTTGATTTATTTGTCAATATTCATTTTTCTTTGATTATTCTATCTAAATTAATGAAATCAGAAATAATCACATAACTTAAGAAATTATCATCTTAATTAATAAATTATCTTTATAAGTAAAATATCTACATTTTCAGTTCAAATAAGTTAAGTCATAAAACTAGATTTCAAATAAGGGAAAAATATCGTAATCTTCATTAATAATGATTTACAATAGTCAACAAGAATAATACATTTGTCCATAATACCCTTTTTAAGATGTGATGATATTTCAATTGCATAATCAAATTGATTCCAAATAATCCTTTCGAATTTATTTCCCAATAAACCCAAGACGTAAAAACAATCACATATTTTAATCCAAGTAATTATTTCAAATATGTTGACATTTCCTACAAAATTGTAGGAGAGAGAGATAGATATGGACCAGTTCATAAGAACTAGCATGAGTCTGCATACTCTTATTCTATGTTGTAATTATAATGAAACAACAAAATAAGAGATTGACTAAGAACTATTCTTAATCAACAAGTTATAATTGTAAATTCCATCGTATGTATTATGAAATCTACTTTATAAACACATCTTAATGAAACTTCTTAATTATATAAAATCATTGTGTCCACTGTTATTGTATACAACCAACCTAATATGAATTAGACATTTAGACAATAATGGGTCATTTATTGCATCACAAACATCAACTAAAGATGTAATAACTCATAATATTTGTTTTTCTAACTTTCTCGCTATTAATAACAACTAGAAAGTTCATAATGCCAGTGATCAATAACTGCAACGACCTATCTAGCTCATACTTCAATAGAGTTAAACTTTATAAGGTTATAGCAATCAATCATAGCCCAATTAGAACCTTAATCAGCTAAAAAATTAATGAAGTACTTCTATTTTAAAGACCCTCTTTTGAGTTGACTACACACATATATTATTGTTATTCACAAGAACATCTACAATTTTGTGTAAGGACTCATTTAATTATAACATAAGTTAACCAAAATGTCTAGTCCCAAGAAGGGAGAGAGAGTTCATCAATAATAAAAAATAATCATCAACTTTATTACACATATCAGAAATAAATAATATGAGACATAAACCTTTATTCTCTTCCTAAGAATTCTTCCATCTAAATCAAAACAGTCATGCTTAGTTAGATACAAAAAATCGAGCCATTTTTCATATATATCAACAGCAGTAACCCAAAATTTATCCCAAACTGAAATCATATACATACATAATGAAAAGGTTGTTTCCTTCACTATTGTTAACAATCAATGGAGTTGAACTTTATTCCTAAAATTCCTATATTTAAAAATTGAAAGCGACAATCAACTAAAATGTAATTCCAGTTTACATTTTCAATAACCTTATCTTTTCAAGTTTCCAACCTCCCAACTAAATACTGTCAAATTAAGACCATTCACACTATTAGCTCCGGGCCATCTATTTCTCATACAATTATATTTCTTATTCCTTATATTACCTTTATGAGAATGGTCATCTTCCCATTCTTTTCATTCTCATAAATTATTTTTCTCATTCATTATATATTTAACTTCAATGAAAATGGACATCTACCCATTCTGAAATGACATCTAACTATTCTCAAATAGAAAACACATGTACAACAATAATCTCATAACTCCCAGCAACTATTTTTTCAAGTTTTAAACCCACACAAAAATAGAGTAAATTAAATCGAATATGTCAATGAGGGAGAGGATTCCATGAAACAACAAACAATCCATACTTTTATAAAACTAGAATCCCCCCAAAACCAAACCTTGTTTTTAAACAATAACCCAAAATCCATTTAATCCATGCACTCAACATGGTTTTACCTCTACCATTTATTCGTTGAAAATGATAACAACAATGCTCTAAGAAGGAGCTGTAAAACTAATCAAGTTTGTTTTTAATTCACACTAATTCATTATTTCATTTTTCAAATCTCACATAATAGTCCAAAACCAAAATGTATTCAATTACATCATTAAAATAACAACAAACAATAAGATTAAAAAAAAACTCATGCTTGCATATTTTGCCTCCAAAATTTTCTGCATTTTTCCAAGTTGGAAACTTCAAAATACTATGTTTTCCATTAAATCTTTCAACAACATATTTAAACAGTAAAATTGCCATAATATCTGGAGATAACAACAGTGAAATCTTCATGTAATAGTCACCAAAACAAATATTCTCCTAAACACTCCATGCACAACCCTTAAACAAAGCTCCAAAAACAATTAGATGAAAATGAAACAATGAGATTACTTGTATGACCTAGCTTCTCAAAGAAGCTAACATTTCCCAAGGTGTCCCTTTTGTTCGCATTAAATTCACACCAAACATCCTTAAATTTCATGCCACTTCATGGCTTTTCAGCATTAAACAATCGTTTAAACCATAAAATTTATTTAACACCCGCTACAAATATGCCATAGAACCTAGGTTTCAACCTAAGTTCTATAAATTTTCAAAGCCACATAACCCATATGGTGGGGTGGGTCAAATCTCCACCTCACATAATTTCATTAAATAACTAACAATGCCACGTAACAATGAAACTAAACTCCATAAATGCATAACATAAGTGGTCCAATGATCAATAATATGCCAACATTTCCAAAACACACACACACACACACACACACACACACACACACACACACACACACACACATTCATTAAATCATCACCAAATACTCATTTACTAGACAAGCAATAACGTTAACCAAATCAAACACTCATTAGCATGGGGATGTTAAATATCCTTAACAATCATAGTTCACAGTGCCTGGCGAAATGCCATGGCGTTTTTCTAACATTTGAAATATCAAACTTAACGTAGCGTATGTTGCCTTCGTAATGACTAGTAGTCAATAATCATCATGCTAAAGCAATGTCCATATAACGGTTAAATTTTTATAACAACGATCTTAATAATTCAATAAATGAATTTAATTAAATCCGGGATGTTACACAACCTAGTTTCAAGGGACACAATTTCTATCACACACACATCATAACTACATTGAGTTTTTCAAACTCAATGTAACTTGGTTGTGTCCGTCGAGGTCACCCTGACTCAAGCATATTCATTTATTTTCAGCCTGACATTTATTTATCATATCTAGGATGTGTGCTTGAGTCTTGTACAAGTATTTAGGGTTTGTTTTGCAGGTACAAGTGCGATAAGATAACCATATAACAAAGTGGGTGTGACCTGGAACGAAGTGAAAATGATACTATCAGACATTGAAAGAACCATATTTGCACTCATTACCAGGACACTAGCGCCCATGCGATCCTATCCCCTTCTGAGCGTTACTGTCCAGAATAACTTCCAGGTCATTATTTTCCAGACGAAGCATACACAGTCTAGACTAATCATGTTCCAGCATCAGTCCAGCCTAGATCCAGTCTAGGCAATCAGATATAAACTAAGTCACTCTTATCCACTTGTTGGTTGTACTTACTTATCATTGCACTATGGTATATTGTGTGTTTCTGATATGTTTGATTTACTCCAGTTCTCTGATTAAAATGTAATCTTTGTTAAATTAGGTAATACGTAAGGTGAGATGTGGTAGAGATGGCGGTTTGATAGGCAAAGAGTGGAAGGTGACTTGAGAAAGAATGGAAAACATAAAAGCAATACGAGTTCAATTTAGTCCAAACTCACTTGTGAGAAGGGATGCTTAGGCCACGAGCATGACAATTAGTCAAGATCATATGAAGATCAATCTCATATTGACTCATGTGTGGTGATTCTACACAAAGCGAGGAGACACATGGCCATATGTGCTCGAGAACTAAAGGCGCGATGTCATTCTCTCCATTCGTATGCCAATGCATCCCACACACAACCACCACCACAGTACCCACCACCACTACCAAAACTTTCTGCAGCCAAAGTGGAGCTTTTCATCGTGGAAGGGAGTGCCAAGTTCTACCCAAACACAACACACAAATTTGAATGGCGTGTCATCGCGATAGAAACCCTACGCATGGCTAGGTGCAAATTTGTTGGAGGTTGTGGTTGGGATGAATGATACATGTTTCAGGGGCATCCCGAAGTGGACACGGTTGTGTCCACTTTCATCCACCTTTTGTGCAATGTGAAAGGCATCAAACATTAACATTGACAATAATATAATAAAGTTTCGTTTTCAAAGTCCACATTCACGGCACCTCGCTTTGTAATTTGGAAGAGAATCAAATACACTTTCCCATCCTAAGATCCCACTTTTGTCAAAAATCTACCATAGGTATTGGCAATTCGAGCTGGAAAAATGCTACCCACCCAACGAAAAAACAAAAAAAAGTACCCTACCGACAACAATATAAGACAAAAAATGAACTTCAATACGGTGCAATTTAATTGGAACACGCCATGACTTTTCGCCGACCTCTGTAATTTAATTGCTGTGCTGACATAAGTAAAATTGAGTGCCTTGACTAAATTTTCACAATTCATTACATTTGTGGCTCGGATTGTAGGTTGTAGATTCCTCTGCAAATGGAGATGTGGTCGAGCTTAGGAACGGTGATGGCGGGCATACTCTTCATCAGAACAATGGCCAAAGAATACCTCCCTCCCGAGCTCTACGAACAGTTCACAGCCCTCCTGCGCAAGCTCAACAAATATTTCTCTTCCTACATCACCATTATCATTGACGAAAACGAGGGCATGAAAGTTAGCGAGGTTTATGAATCTGTGCAGGTTTATTTAAGCACGCGCTCCTCTTCCGCCGCCAGCAGATTAAAGCTCAACAAGCCCAAAAATGCACAGGAGTTTACCTTCACCATGGACAAAAAACAACAAATCGTGGACGAATTCTACGGCCTCAAAGTCTGGTGGATTTTACACAGCAGAGAGCTCAAACAACAGATGTTCTCCTGGAATTCCGTCTCGGACGAAAAGCGGTATTTCGAGCTCAAATTCCACAAGAAGGACAAAACCAGGGTATTTGATACTTACCTGCCGCACGTAATGGCGGAGGCCAAAATACTGGAGCTCAAAAACCGGCAGCGGAAGATTTACACGAATAAAGGCGGCGACAGCAGATCGTACGAGTACAGAAACCGGATTTGGACGCCGGTGGTTTTCGAGCACCCTGCAACTTTCGAAACCCTAGCTCTCGACCCCGATTTAAAAGACGACATAATGCAGGACCTCCAAAAGTTTTCTCAGAGGGAAACGTATTATAAGAAGGTCGGGCGCGCGTGGAAAAGGGGGTATTTGCTCTACGGACCGCCCGGCACCGGAAAATCCAGCATGATTGCTGCCATTTCTAATTTTCTTCAGTACGACATTTATGACCTGGAGTTAACTGAGGTCAAGAGCAATACCGAGCTGAGAAAGCTTCTGATTGCTACCACTAACAAGTCCATCATTGTGATCGAGGACATCGATTGTTCGCTGGATCTGTCCGACCGGAAAAAGAAGGGTAAAAAAGAGAGCAAGGAGGACCCGAACCCCGCCGCGGCGAAGCCCGAGAACGAGACGCCGGAAAGCAATGTTACTCTTTCAGGGGTTTTGAATTTCACAGATGGTCTGTGGTCGTGCTGCGGCAGCGAGAGGATTATTATATTTACTACGAATCATATTGATAGGCTCGACTCCGCGCTTCTGCGGTCGGGGCGTATGGATAAGCATATTCATTTGTCTTTCTGTGGCTTTTCTGCGCTTAGGGTTTTGGCGAGAAATTATTTGGGAATTGAGGATCATCCTCTGTTCGAGGAAGTTGAAATTTTGATTGAGGAGGCGAAGATTACACCTGCGGATGTAAGCGAGGAATTGATGAGGAGCAGTGAAGATCCCACGGCTGCGCTTCAAAACCTGATTGCTGCCTTGCGCAGGGCCAAGGAAAAGGCTGCTCTGGTATTGCCCGGTTCAGATGGCGGTGTAGAAGGCAATTTAGGTGCAGAGGCGGAAGAGTTAGGCTCAACTGCGGAAAATTCTGTGACTGATTTGAAGGGGGAAAAAGCTCCAAATGTTCCAGTAGAATAATAGAAGGGCACTCCAGTGCCCTGAATATTCGCGTTGTTCATAGATGTCAAATATCATACAGAAAGTAGAGTAAAAACGGGGAATTTCTGGCCAAGAATCGTAAGAGGATAAATCTTCGAAGAAAGAGTAGTTTCAAGTTTGTGAATTAGGATGGGACAGCTAAGTTATTCTCTTTTATATTCCACTACTTTACTCTCTTAATCATAAATAATTTTAGGCTTCTTGATATTGTTATAATTCTACATTTCTTTTTCATTCCAATGCACCCACGCTATAAGATTTAGAAAAGATTAACAATATAAATTTTATGCAATATCTTGTAATGATAATTCAAGGAGTTACAATGGTTAAACTTGGTATGAAGGAAAACTCAACACAACCATCCTGTTATAATTCTACATTTCTTTTTCATTCCAATGCACCCACAATATAAGATTTAGAAAATATAAATTAATCCATATACACCTTTTCTTTTGATAACTAGAACACTCTTCTTGCAAGAATCTTTGTGGGACAAAATTGGAGGATCTCTCATTATGTTCTCTAAAACAAATCAGGGAAAGAAACTAGGCTCTTATACAGCTCTTACAACAACAATCAAAGTAAGTATATTTTAAATGTAAGATTAGTTATTAGTTTAAGAACGAAAGTAAGTATACTTTGAATGTAAGATTAGTTGTATATTAGTTTAAGAACGAGTATCTCAAAGCAACAAAGAAGATCTTTTGTCAAGTGTAAAAAAAAGTTTTTGAATATATACATATATATATAAAGTGAAAATAGAGCATATTTTCAAAAGAATTGACAAAAAGGACAACATTAGAAAGTTCAAAGGAGTCGAGTAGTTAAAATGGTATATGTGAATTAAAAGGACATTTCTTATTTATATAGAAATTAACAATCACAAGTAAGCAGTGCAATGTGAACACCGAAAGGGATCGAGTAGAGGAGTGAAGAGTGGAGGAGGTGTGAAGGGTTGAAATTAAATGAAATAAATTTGTTAGTGGAATTTTATAAAGGAGAATGTGAAGTTGGGTTAGGTGGATTGACCCATAAAATGAGATAGGGAAGGCTTATATAGAGGGAAGCTTGCAAATGTCTTTTTAACCTTCTGATTAAGTGTTGTATTTTTTCTTGATCTATAATTCAGAAAGTTATAATGTGGCTTTAATTAAAAATAGAAGAAACAATGAAATTGCTTGACAAATTAGAAATGAGAAGGTGTATGTTGTTGCAGGAGTTCACAGTGGAAAATTCCATTTCAATGTAGCCTTATTAAAGTGGAAGGGACGAAGTATGCACTCGCAGTGTGAACTGCATTGTTATGTGGGGCAAAATTGTAGAAGAGGATTCGGCCTACATAGATGATATGTGGAAGCACAAGCCTGATAAACTAGATAGTTTCATAATTCGACCATTAGGTTGTTGACCTATGGGTTTATAGTTTATGCAACAATGTTCAATCTACTATGCAATATGTGATGGTATATGTAAAAAACAGATATATTGAATGTGATAATTGGGATATAGAGATTAACATTATTTTTTATTTGAAATAGTTGTTTCTTATACTATGATTTGATCCCTGAATTGCGTAAGTTTGTAATTTGAACTAATTTGTGGCATGTAAAAAAATGATTTTGACAATAATATTGTATATTCTATCTCAGTTTTTTAAATTACCTTTCGTGACACCATTGAGCAAGATTCCAACTTTTTTAAAAAAAATTGTACTTCCTCTCTTCCCAACACTACAAAATATAGAGAAGGTAATGTTGTGTTAATATTTTTTCTAAATATAAATCTTTTATTTATGTGGCAGATGATTGGTGGAATGTTATCCCCTCATTTCCCGAACTCGTTCCTTCCTCCTACAAAGATATGACTGGTTTTATTAAAGTTTGAGAAATTATATCCACGACTTATAAGGTGGATAGAAACTACTACTATCTAATACAATAGGAGTTAAAGGTAATCGAAAAAGTTGTTGCACTATTTGAGACAGAAGAAAAATATGTTGATTCCATTATGTTATAAAGCTCTGTACTATTTCTCAAGAATGATGCCAATTCATCAGGTGATGAAGAAGAATTCAATCAGACAATAAAATTTTTGCATTAAGTATCATATGGAATCATATTAAAATTGGTAATTTCTCTTTTTTGTTCCTTTGTTTAGAAGTTGTAGATTGAAATTTCTTGCTTCTGTTCAAATTAGTGAAATATGTATCAAAGAAATCCAAACAAATCCAAAATGCAAGGGTTTAAGGTACCTTGAAGTAGGATGGATGCAAAATGGATGGGTGTAAAGTGGATGGCCTCGCTACAAATATGATGAACCTGTAAAATAGAGGTAACTAAGAGGAAAATGGATTAGATGGTAGACGAGATTTTGGGAGTTCTCATGCCATGTATTCACTACACTCATTCCATGTCATGTCCCCAAGCTAGAGCCAATTGTTGTCGTGCAAATGTGCAGCAAGGAAATTGACAATTTCCGAGCACGACAACTATACCCCTTTGCCAAAATTTTCAAGAATATCACTTTAAGACACCCGGCTCTTTCCAGCAAGGCCAATTAACCCCCTAAATAATGTTATACCATTCCCCCAAGTGATTTAGGAAAGTCCATTCATTCCCCCTAGGTGATTTTAGGGAATTCTGAAAAGATGTTATCTTCTGGCAGTATTGGGAAGGGCTATCACTAGCCTCCCAGGATTGGATCAACCCCCCTGGAGCGGAATAGAAGGGTCAAATTCAACATGAAGGTGAATTGAAGACCTTATAACATCATAGAAATGATTTTGGAAGTTTTGGGGAAGTTCTAAAAGACTTGGAGCAATTTGAGTAAAAACATGGTTCACAAGCCTAGGCAGTGCATAGGCCTAAAACAGTTGTTGAGCTTCGGAAAGTGATTTCAGGAGCTCCGGATGGAGTTAGAAGTAAAACAAAACATCTTTGGAAAGAGGATTCCAAGACCTACTTGATGGTGAAATCATATTTTTCACAGTATCTTGGTGCATAGGAGTTTCAGGCAGATTTTCTCAGGCACAAATGGAGTCTCAAATCAAAAGTGTCTTTTTTAGGGATCCAATGGATGAATCAAGACATTATACCCCTACCATTGGATTCTAGATTCTATTTCTAGTCAGGATCATATAAAATTTCACCAATAAATTCCATCGGGAGCTCAAGTTATCATCGTTCCAAGTCACCCTCTTGGAGATAGTCTAGGAGTTAATCAATTTTCGAGAGGACACGTGTTAGCTCCAGGACCACCGTGGAATTTGATGTCCCTCACGTCCCTTTGAGGCGAGGGAAAGAAAACATAGAAAAATGCACCCATCTCCTATAGGGAGTCTTTTGGTCACCCACGTGAATGGATTTCAGCCCCCAGGTGCATTTTTCAAGAAAATCCACTGTCGTCGGATCGAGGACACGTGTCATCCTCTTGACCACCGTGGAAATTGATGTCTCTCACATCCCTAAGGTGAGGGACGTCAAGGAAAAAAAAATGTGCCCGGCCCCTCCATGTGCATTTTTTGAAAATTTAAATCTGGCACTTAGTCATTTTCTTCCTGTCATTTCTCCTGCACAGCTCCTCACCATGTCATGGCCTTGCTCAAGCTTGTTCAGACACCTGGTCCACCATTGTTGATTTGAACCAGCTCCATTATGATCACCAAACTCTCCACACCATGAACGCACAACAATATGCAAGCCTTAGAGAAAAATGGAGTGAAATGATGAAGAACGAAGAGAAAATGGAGATTTTTCGCCAGATAACTACAAAGCCACCCGATCGAAAAATCCTCATATCTTGTAAAGTACAAGTCGGACCGAGATTCTGTCTTTTGTAGACTTTCACATTTTGCAAGACAATCAAGATGCAACAAACAAGAGGTCAAATGGTGCCCAAAATCATTTGCTCTAAAAAAATCCTCATTTCGTGCACCGACTCACATGCGTTGGATTTCCCATCACTCTGGCAATGGAAATGAACTAAAAACTTGCACATGGGCTCCAAATAAAAAACCTATCGTAATGGAGTTGTTTTCATTGCAAATGGAGACAAAAACCCGACCTGTAAATTTCAAACTCCATTAATGGCCGCCATGGTAGCTCCATCCCTGAAACCACTACCAGGTCAAATTTTCAAAATTTATTTCCAATCATTCTAGTGGGAAAAACTATGTGAAATTCGGAGGGTGTGATCTTAACGACAAGACCAGTCCAAAAAAATATGTTTCGTCACAAATCGAGCACTAGAAACACACTTTTTAAAAATAGTAAGTTTTCCTATATAGACTTGCTATGTTTGGAAATTCATCATCAAAAGCAGCTGAGACAAAAGCAGCGGGCATTGAAGATCACGAGGAAGCCAGATGAGTGTTCAGAGCAGAAAACAGTGAAATTTACCACTTACTAAAAATAATAAGTCCCTTATATGGGTGCTTACTAAAAATAGTATGTCACCCCAAAGAAGCGGCTAAGACAAGGGTAGTGTGCGTAGGATCGAATGAGGGAGTTTATCACATCACAATGGCCAAGAAGAAGCAAAAATCACCTCTCACTAAAAATAGTATATCATACGCATGCTGGGAGTTGTGGTCATCAGCGCAACAGTTCACTCAACTTGGCAAGCATTCGCAAGCTGATTTGAAGGAGTTTCATAGTGTGCAAGGAGTTTGAAGATTCAGAGTTTCACTGCATTTGGAGTTTTCCATCAACGAGGATCAACGGACTTCATCGGGAAACATATTCTCCTCTTCTCTCTCTTCCCTCTCCCCCAGCTTTCTCTCCCTTCAAATGTTCTAATTCTTTGTTGGGGTTTGCACTTTTTGATATGCCTTTAAGTCACTTAAAAGTAACTTTAGAAACATAATGTAAATTAAGTCGCCTTGATTTTATTAAAGGGACTTAAATATTTTGTAGGAATATGAATAGTCTAAAGTTAGGAATAAGGCATATGGAGGGTCATGAAGAAGACGGAGAGTCGAGTCTATTCTATAAATTATAAAGCCATTCCCATCTGAAGGGGTTTGGTCATTAATTTTGTAAGATCAAGAGTTCATTCTTGATCCATAGGGATCCAGAAAAAACACACCACTTCATCATTTCCATCAGCACCAAGAAGGAGAAATAAGAAAAGTGAAAATAAAATGGAGGTTCTGGATAGAACTGCCGCCCTACAGGGTGGCGGTCCTAAAACCGCCGCCCAGCTAGGGCAGTGGTCTTGAGACCGCCGGTCTACGTAGGGCGGCGGTCCTGAAACTTTCGAACAAAAAAAAGAATGGAATGCAAATGGACGCGAATTTGAAGCACCCAACGGTGTCTCTTCCCTTCCACGCCCTTTCACATTCTCCAGTACGTAGGAGGACATGTGAAAGCCTATAAATACATAGAAGGAGTAAGAGAATAGACATTCGAAGGCGAATCAAAATTTAATGAGAGCAGTGAGCAAGATCTTCAGTGTTGGAATGAAATTGTAGGAGCAAGGAGTAGAAACAGAGAAAACAAGTAATTGGAAAGAAGGTTTACACTGTTTTTTCTTTTCATACCTATTATAATCTGTAATTGTCTATGTTAGACCAATAAAAGTGGGAAGAAAGAGCAATTGCCCTTCCCCATTTGTTTTCCTCCTTGGAGGTTTCTAGGATAAAAATTGTTGGTGTTGAAGTTTGAATTATTTTCCTTCTCTGCAATTCCCTTTCTATATCACTAGATAATCAGTCACAAAGCTCTAATATTTAAGCAAATCTGTCATTTTCCAGAGTTGAAAGTAGAACAACATAGTTGTGTGATTTGTAGAGTTCCAAAGTAGAAGTTTACGGATCATTTTGGTATCAAAGCTGATTATATATGCAGGACTGTGGTATTCGAATCTTTCTTGTGATTTTGTATGACAGTGACAAGGTCCAAAGGTGAAGAAGTTTCACCTTGCAATCTAGATATTTCTATGAAGAAGTGGAAACAGAGAATTCGAGCTCAAATGGAGGAAGAGAACTTGGTCCATAGATTCGAGATGCTAGAGACCATGATGGATAGATTGCATAGGAAACAAGAAGAGATTTCAGATCTGCAAAAGACGGCTTCGGTTAAGTAAGATTCCATGGACTCGGTGGTTCGAGAACTAGCCGAAAAATTATGTATCGGAAAGAGCCACGAAGAGGAAGAATGGGAAGAGCGTGAAGAGACACCAATTGTAAGCAAGAAGGTAAAATCTGCACATACACCTTTTAAAGTTGAAACAAAAGTGGAAATAAAGAATTTGGACGGACAAGTAGACAGAATTACTGGATAAATGGCTAAAATAGTTAGAAGTCTACTTTAGTGTGCATAATGTCACTGAGGCAAAAAGGGTCACCTTTGCACATCTCAAAATGGAAGGTCATGCTCTGGTTTGGTGGGAAACCCATCTAGCCACTTGTGAGAAGAAGAAACGTCCTATTGTCAGTACTTGGAAAGGTTTTAAAGAATTGATAAGAGCTAACTTCTATCCTATTGGCCATAAGACTGACATGATGATTAAGTGGCCGTACTTTAGACAGGGTAGTAGTCAAAGTGTGCAAGACTACACTACGGAATTTCGAAGACAAGCCAAGTTGCTTAATATGGACTTGGAGGATAAGGACTTTCTGACCAAATATTTGGGAGGACTTCATACTCACCTTCAGAGGAAGGTAATATCCATGAAGCCCAAGGATCTCAATGAAGCTTGTGTACAAGCATACTACATTGATGACGAGAAGAAGCAAGGAGAAATAGAGCCAAAGGGAGACCAATCAATAGAACAACAGGACAAAGAACATGGGAAGACAAGTAGCAGAGGTAAATGGAAAGGTAAACATGCCGCTACTACTTTGCATACTTGTAAAGATCCTAAGAATTTCTGTAAGAATTGTGATGTAAATGGACATACTGATGCCACATGTTGGAAGTTGCATCCAAAATTGCACCCAAAGCACCGAACCAAGGATTCCAAGAAATCCATGGCCACTATGAAGACAGAAAGAGAGGTGGAGATTGAGGATGATTCAGATGTAGATGAGAGGCTGGGATGCATGGCCACTAACATGTACCATGCAACAGAAGAAGAAGAGATGAGTAAGCTATTTCAAATCAGAATCTAAATCAAGAAGACTAAAGTAAACGCTTTAGTAGATTCTAGTTCTTAGTCAAATTTTATTTTTGATGTGGTTGTAGAATAACTTGGCCTAGAGACTTACGTGCATCCACATCCATACCCACTGGGATGGGTGAAGAAGGGTGTAGAAATACAAGTTACAAGGAAGTGTAAGTTTCAGTTTGGGATAAATACCCAATACATAGATGTATTAGACGCTGATATTATTCCACTTGATGCATTTGACGTTGTCTTCGGAACCCCTTACTTGTATGTCAGGGATGTTGTGTTCACAAGGAGGGAGAACCGGTATAGATGGATCAAGGATGGAGTCAGTTTTAACATCCGGGCACACCAGAGCAAATCAAAGAAGGCTATGGTAAGTGCTAACCAAGCACCAAGAATTATTCAGGAAAATCACCAGTTTTGTTTGCTTTCATTGGAAGAAAAGCAAAATGGATGTGAGAGCATGGATATTTCTGACCAAAGGATGGAGAATTTGGATAGCACTTATCATTTTTTATAGAATAAGCCACCACAGGAACCACTCATTTAAGGAGCAAAACAAACTTCCACTATGCAGTCACCATATCTACCTACGGATTCACTGGGCCTGACCATGGGGCAGCAAGAAGAAGAGGAGATACAAGAAATGATGGTGACCATAGCAACAACGTACTTGGAGAGGATTCGGCCAATCCCTCTCAAGGGACAAAAACAAGAAAGGACTAAACCACTATAGTATGGGACCTTCACCATACTTGAGCAGGTTGGAGAAGAAACCTTTAGGCCATACTTCATGCAGATGCACGCGATAGTAAGTTGCAAGAGCTCGCATCCACTAATGTCATCTATGCATGACAAAGAAGGAAAGATACAAAAGTTACCTTCCAAAGAGGATTGTACTCGAGGCATCTCGAAGGAGGATGCAACATTGGAACAACAAACCAGAGATCTACATGAGTCTTGGAAGTTTGGACAAAAGAAGACACCAAGACAGACCCAACGGTACTCGAATGAGCATGAGAGAGATTTGATTCCTCTACTGCTCCCCCACTAAGATTTTGTGGGACCAAAAGCCTCCTAAGTAAGGGAGGTATGATCCATAGGGATCCAAAAAAATACACCACTTCATCAGTTCCATCAGCGCTAAGAAGGAGAAATAAGAAAAGTGAAAAGAAAACGGAGGTTCTGGACAAAACTACCACTCTGCACAGAGTGGCGGTAGTCCTAAAACTTTCGAACAAAAAAGAAGAATGGAACATGAATGGACGCGAATTTGAAGCGCCCAGCCATGTCTCTTCCCTTCCATGCCCTTTCACATTCTCCAGTGCACAGGAGGACATGTGAAGGCCTATAAATACATGGAAGGAGAAAGAGAATAGACATTCAAAGGCGAATCAGAAGTTAATGAGAGCACTGAGCAAGATCTTCAGTGTTGGAATGGAATTGTAGGAGTAAGGTGTAGAAACAGAGCAAGCAAGTAATTGGAGAGTAGGTTTACACTGTTGCTTTTTTTCATACTTATTGTAATTTGTAATTGTCTATGTTAAACCAATAAAAGTGGGAAGAAAGAGCAGTTGCCCTTCCCGACTAGTTTTCCTCCTTGGAGGTTTCCAGGATAAAAAATTGTTGGTGTTGAAGTTTGAATTATTTTCCTTCTCTGCAATTTCTTTTCTATAGCACTAGATAATCAGTCATGAAGCTATAATATTTAAGCAAATATGTCATTTTCTAGAGTTGAAAGTAAAACAACATAGTTGTGTGATTTATAGAGTTCCAAACTAGAAGTTTACGGATCAATTCTACCTTGAGAGAACAAAGGAGATAGCCAAATTCTTCCTTCCCCCCCTTCCCAATTTCCTCTGTTTCTCCACTATGTACAACTTTTGTTTGAGAAATTAATACAAGGAGTTTCTAGCTTTCTTTCACTAAGGGATTTCTTGATACTTTGTGTTCATCAAATTTCATTTGGTCTTAATGATGATTACAAAGTTGTTTCTTCTCATAAATGCATGTGTTGAAGTTTCTAACTAGTGTGTGTGTGCAGGAATATGATTTTATACCTGCAACATTAGTTCTCCTACCTCTATTCTCACCACATTCTCACTCCCTTTCCCTCTCTACCGACAAAGTCTTCCCTAGTAAGAGATTGTTAACTTTGTCACACGGTTAGTAGAGTGCCCCTATTGGATCCCCGGTTGAAAGGCCACCACAGAAATCCACCTTTTCATGTGCATGCATATATGGGAACTGCACCGGTTAAGTAGAGGGACCTAGATTCCTAGAGCGTTGGATAGTACTTTTAATTTCGTAGTTTTTACCTTTTTGAATTGTTTTCCTATTTTTCATGTTATTTCTTATACTTTTCAGCACATTGCAGTCTTGATCAAACCACGACACTGACACCCACTCAACCAATAATTTTTAAAATTCCAACTAGAGGAACAGTGAAAAAGAACATTGGTAAACGCATGCCAATTGCTCCGGCCCCTAGCGGGACACTAAACATTGCCTCCTCCTTTCGAATTCCAACTCTCTCACTTGGTGGCTTGCCCAATGCAACGGGCATATCGGTTTTAAACAATATAAATTTAAATGAAGATTATTTGGGCATTGATAGCAATGACCCAACTGGTTTTTTCAATACCCGTGACATGATTCAAGGCTAGCAGGTATACTTCAATTTAAATATGCTTTACAATTTTGAATTACATTTCAATTTAAATTTAATTATCTAAATCTTGTTTAATTTTATCACAAACAGGATCAGGCCACCCAAAGGCAGAAACAAGTAGCAGTTGATCTTGTTGAAAGCCCCCATACTTCTCTAGCAAGATCATCTTCATCAGATTCAGATAGTGAACAGTTGCTACCTTTTCCTTTGGAGAACTTAATTGGTTATGATTGTCAATCCTATGTCAGTGAGTTTATTTTACCTCATATCAATCAGCTTATAGAATGGGAGAGAAGGGCTAAAGTTCTTATCAATGAGATTATTAGTTATGAAAATTATTGGCAAAGGGGCAGTTTATACGTTGCAGTCCAGAATCAACCTATGAAGATGGATTTCTTACTTACCCAAGTAAGAAGTGGGACTATCACATATAACAAAAACTATAAAGACGACATTTTGGATAAGTCATTAAAAAAATTGGAAAATATTAGTGCCGAGGCCCAGGCATATTTTAACAAATGGTCTAAGGACAAGGATTTGGTAGCAATTGCAAATGCCGAAAGAGATAGAGTGGTTGTAAGTACTAACACTTTCAAACAATCATTCTTGTTAATTTAAAATTTTCATTTTTTAGTAATATTTTAAATTGACATTACTCTTTTTGTGCAGTTGAAATATGAAAATTTGAAGAGTCAAGCAAAGGTATTGCAAGTTCACTTGGAAACAATGAAGAACATTTTATCCGCAGCAAAGAATTTGAAGCAAAATATTGTTTTGGTTAACAAACAAAACAATACACTAAAGCAGATAATTAAAGAGCACGACTTCAACCCTGACATATTATTCAAAGCTAAGGCAATAACTGATCCAAATTTGTTGTCGCATGGAGATGCGACAAATCAAGAAGAAAGAATTTTAAAAAATCTGGACAGTGCTGCGGAAGATCTTATAAGTTCTGGGGTTATTTCGGTTGTTGGGGAAAGGGGTATAGCCACAGTGGAAGAAACCGTTGGGGAAAGGAGCACAAGAATAGAAATGGATAACGAAAAAGAGGGTTGAAAACTTGAAACTTTTATTATTGTGGAAACTTTAAATATTGAGTGTGGAAACTTTTAATATTGAGTATGGTATTTGAATTTAATTAGATGGATTTGATAGCCTTTTAAAATTTGAAATACTATATAATCTTTTATTTTGATTGCATATGGATTTGATATGGAGTTTATGCTTTTTGGTTTACTCTTAATGGTGATTGCATTAGATGGAGATTATCATGAATTATCATGAATTATATGTATGTTTCTTGTTTACTTCGATTATCATGAATTTTATGTGGACGTAGATGATGAATGATGATAATGGATAATTGTTTTACAAACATGGAATGATGATAGATGATGATAAAAGATGATGAGTGACGATAATGATATGATATATATGAGCGATGATCAATTTAATGTGGACGTAGATATATCTTCAAGCACAATAACTCTTCTTCTCTAGACATTTAAACTTGTTTTAAGATAATTCTTCTTCTCTATACTTGTAATGATATGATCATAATGTCATTATAATGGATATAGATGAAATTAGAATGGATATACTTGTAATGATATAATTATGAATTTTTTTAAAACATGGAATTGTTTTAGTAAATTTAAATTAGATAAATAATTTTTTTAATAATAATTGTAGTGTCAGGACTCAAGATTATGATAATGATGTGGTGATGATATGATATATATGGATGATGATGAATTTTATGTGGACGTATATTATAAAATGTATAATGTATCATGGATTATGAATTATATAGTATAGAAATATCTTCCTCTGTAAAATTCAATCGTCATTTTATCCCACAGTTAAAAAAAATATATCAAAGCATTTTACAAATATAAAAATAAAGTAAACATAATTGTAAGAAATCAAGAAAGAATCATCACTGGTAATAAATTAAACATAATTGCATATATGATAGGGTTTAACTTACCTCTTGTGTATTAGATTGCTATGAAATCATCAATGGTAATGTGTTAGATCTTTGTTTTAAAAAAACTCAACACGAAAAATGGATTAGTAGATATTGGGGTGAGTTGCCTGACATTGTCAGTCCTAAGAAGTACCAGCTTCCTCGGATGGATGTCAACCCATGTTTTAAAAAAAAATAAAAATAATAATTTGAATAAATGTAAATATATAGACCTGTAACATCTTTAATGATAACAAGAGTTGAAAAAATGTAAAGTAACAAACAATAAGATTAAGGTGAAGAAGATACCTATTTAAAATTGAAATCATCACTGGTAATGTACTAGATCTTTGTTTTAAAAAAATTCAACACAAGAAATGGATTAGTAGATAGATGGGTGAGTTTCCTGAAATTGTCAATCCCGAGAAGTAACAGCTTCCTCGAATGGATGTCAACCCACGTTTTCAAAAAATAAAAAGATTGTATTTAAATAAATGTAAATATATAGACCTGTAATATTTTTAATGATAACAAGAGCTGGAGAAAACTATGGCAACGCGGTTTCTGCAGTTCTGGCTGCAGAATGTCTGCACACTAAGGTTAAAAATGCTGAGGAGAGGCTGATCTGTGGCCAGAATCAGACATTTGTGAGCACGAGTACGAATGAAGGAGAAACCACTGGAGGTACTGTCAGTGTTGTTTCTACAGTTCTAGCTGCAGAAAGTCTGCGCAATAAACCAAAGCATGCTGAGGAAAAGCAGATCTCTGGCCATAATCAGACGGTTATAAACGAAAATGGGGAAATGCTGTGATCCACACCTATGGCTTGGAATAATTTTCTTCAAAGCCCTAACTTCAAGGTGGGTCTGAAAATTACTGGTCAGTTCACATGGGAAATGGACAACAAGGGTGCCACCTACCTAAGGGTCCTAGATGGATTTGTTGATAGAGCCTTAAGCAAAGTGAATCTCTCCCTCGTTGGTAAGTTTCTTGGCTCTAGACCTAATATTGATTTCATTAGAAAATGGGCTTTGAGAAAGTGGAAACCTAAGGGAGCCCTGAACATTACCATCATGCCAAAAAGCTTTTTTCTGGAAAAAATTAATCAGCAAGAGGATTTGGATTCGGTGCTTCTGGGAGGTCCCTGGTGGCTGGGTAACATGGGCCTTTTTTTGAAAAAATGGTATCCAGGATTTGATCCTAATACTGAAAATATAAACACCATCCCAATCTGGTGTAGGTTACCAGGACTACCATTGCATTTCTGGGATGATGAAATTCTGCTAAATATTGCAAAATCCTTAGGTGCACCTATTGGGCTGGATGGACCCACGAGAAACAGATCCAGGCTTGCTTTTGCTCGTTTCTGCATTTTCTCTGCTATGGATCAGGAATTTCTGGAGCACATAATCTTGAAATCTAGATTTGGGATATGGACTCAAAAAATTGAGGTTGAAACTTTGAGATGTAAACATTGTCATAGCATTGGACACTCTGACAAAAGTTGTTCCAAGAAGAAGACCCCTACTTTGGATGTTGAATAGCCTGGGGAGGGCTCATATCTGAACAAGGATAGTAGGGTTCCAAGCATGGATAGCTGGAATGAAGACAAAGCCCCTAGTCTGAAGGATTTGGAGTTAAATAGAAAAGGAAAAAAAAAGGGTTTTAGAACTCAAATAAGGAAACATCTCGTCTGGCATCCCAAAGTCACAGCAGTAGCTTTGCCTGAAGCATCTAACAAAGAAGACTTGGATAAACCTGTGAAGGTATCCTTGGATAAACCTATTGAAGCATCTAACAAAGAAGACTTGGATAAATCTGTGAAGGTATCCATGGTGGTGAACGAGCAAGATGGCTCTGTGAAGATTAATATAGTCTCTATTGAGCAATTTCAGAGCAGTATGGTAGTCGAGAAAGATAATCTGTTGTGCATCACTAAGGAAACTTTGAACAAGGACTGTATGTCTCTTAAAGAACCTTTGAAGAAAAAATCTCCTAGGGGAGATGGTAATGCAGATCTACTTCCTTGTTCCAGCAACATAACAGTGGTTTCCCCAGCTTGTTTCAGCACCAGATCAGCTGCTACTCACACACCTAACAGGATTCAGAAAGAACGTGAAGACAGAGAAGTTACGCCTATCATGGATAAGGAGGATCCAGATTCTGGATTCACAATGGTCATTTCAAAAAAGAAAAAAAGAATGAAAGGTTTTGAAATGATCCCAGAATCACTTTACAGTGATAAAAAAAAGAAAAAAGACAATTGGGACACCTCTACAACCAGAACAACTAGATCTTCTGCTAGACGAATAGCTGACTTTGGAGGAAGTACAAAAAGAGGAAGACCCTCTAAAAAGACTCTTAGATCTAAAAGAACGGAGAGGGACATTGCAGATGGAGTTCAGCGTCAGTTGAACCATCAGGCAATTCCAACCACCAATCATTCCAAATGAAGATTATTTCTTGGAACATCAGAGGCCTAAATGGAAACTCCAAGAAGAGAACCATCAAGGAGTTACGGGATTCCAGTAATCCTAGTATTTTGATTCTGCAAGAAACTAAGATGAAAGCTAAGACCCTTGAAACTATTAAAAAGAGTTTTTGGGATAACTCTGAAATGGCGGCTGTTGACTCCCAGGGAGCTTCTGGAGGACTGGCTACTCTTTGGGATAAAAGACACTATACTGGTATGGTTCTCAATGCTAATATTAATCATCTTGCAATCAAATTTGTTACTATTGAGAATAAGGGTGAATGGATCCTTTCTAACATCTATGCCCCTAATTCGGTTAGTGGTAGAAGGAAGCTTTGGGCTGACCTTAAAACATTTAGAAACCAGTATTGTTCTGCTAACTGGCTTATTATGGGGGATTTTATCTCCCCACTAAACCCAGGTGAGAAGTTTCGAGGTACCTCCAGCTTTTCTACTGGTATGGAAGATTTTGCTGATTTTATTGCTGAACATAACCTCTTAGATGTGGATCTTCATGGAAATAAATACACTTGGAATAATAGAAGGTTGGGAAAGGAGTTTATTCAGGTGAGATTGGATAGGGCTCTAATTTCAGTGAGTTGGATTCTCAGTCAAGACTTCCACCTCTCTTCCCTACCCAGAGTTGGATCGGATCACAATCCGATTGCTTTAAATTTTCTCAATTGGACTAAACCCACCAGAAGCTCATTCAAATTTGAAAAGATGTGGATGGAGCATGACAATATCTATGACAAGATAAAAGAATGGTGGGGATGGAATGGCAAAGGCACTGCTCAATTTAGATTGGTTCAAAAGCTCAAAAATGTCAAAAAGCAAGTCAAAATCTGGAATAAAAGCGTTTTTGGTAATGTATTTGACAATAAAAAAAAGTTAAAACAAAAGCTTCAGGATCTGGAATTAAAAATGGATACTATGGGGAGATCGGCTGAAGATGAAGTTAATGAAAAGAATATTCTTTCAGAGTTGCATACGATCTGCAGCAGAGAGGAATCTTTATGGCGACTTAAATCTAGAGCTATTTGGCTCAAAGAGGGAGACAGGAACACGAAGTTATTTCATATGACTACTCTGAAGCATAGAGCATGTAATAGGATCTTAGAAGTTTCTAAAAACAACGGAAATATCATAAAAGATCCCAATAGCATTAAGAAAGAAGCGCTTGATTTTTATAAAAAACTTCTTGAAGAGAGGAATATCATCAACTCTGAAGCTATTTCCTTTATGTTGGAGGCCATTCCCCAAAATAAAATTGAGGATCAGAAATTCAGAAGTATCACCAAAGCGGTCACGCTTGAAGAGCTGCAAAAAGTTGTTTTTGCTTTAGAGGGTGACAAGGCTCCTGGTCCGGATGGGTTCTCTATAATTTTTTTCCAGAAATTCTGGGAAATCTGTTCAGAGGATCTTCTCAGAGCCGTGAATGAATTCTATAGAACGGGAAATCTTTTAAAAGAGCTTAATAACACTCACATTGTGCTGGCTCCTAAAAAAATGGATGCTAAAGATTTCAAGGACTTCAGACCTATCAGTCTTGTGAATGCCATATATAGAATTTTTACCAAAATTATTACTACTAGACTTCAGCTCATTATGAATGATCTCATCTCAAGGCAGCAGAGTGGCTTCATCAAAGGCAGGATTATACAAGATGGAGTGATTATGGTTCACGAGACCATACATTCCATGGAAAATAATAAAAAGGCAAATATGGTCCTTAAGCTTGATATGAATAAAGATTTTGACAAGGTCTCTTGGGTTTTCCTTGACAAAGTCTTAACAAAATTTGGGTTTCCGGAAAAATTTAGAAGAATTATTAAGGCTTGTATCTCTACGGCCAGATTCTCTGTGGTTGTTAATGGTGAGCCTGTGGGTTTTTTCACTAGCAGCAGAGGACTTAGACAAGGGGACCCTATCTCCCCCTTACTCTTCATTCTTTTGGCTGACAACCTTAGTAGAACAATTGGCAAAGCGGTTAAAGACGGGCTTTTAAATGGCTCTAAGCCCACTTCCATCAGCCAAGCTGTCTCCCATCAGCAATTTGCGGACGACACTATCCTTCTTCTTCTGGCATCAGTCATTGAAGCTAAGGCTATCAAGGCTTTACTGTAGCTCTATGAATATGCTTCTGGGCAAGAGATTAATTATGATAAAAGCACCATATTCTTTTTCAACACTCCTGAGGAAAGGAAGCTCAAAATTGCTAAAATTCTGGGCTGTAAAATAAGTGCACTTCCAGCCACTTACTTGGGCCTCCCTCTCGGCACTAGGAAAGTCTCTTACAAGGTGTGGGATGAATTATTGGAGAGATTCCAAAAAAAAATGGCTGGTTGGAAAGGAGCCACTTTATCTAGTGCTGGTAAGTGCCTGCTCATTAAAAGTACTCTTCAAAATCTGCCCATCTATGTCATGTCGCTCTTCAAGATCCCATCTTCCTTCAGAGATAAAATTGAAAGGATTCAAAAAAAAATTTATGGCAAGGCATGGAAGAGAAGTTCAAATTTCACTTAGTGGCTTGGGATAAGGTTTGCACCCCGAAGTTTATGGGTGGTCTGGGTATAAAAGATATTGAGAAAATGAATGAGGCCCTCATTGCTAAAATGGGTTGGAGAATGCTGTATGAGAAATAACCCTAGATTGATTTAATCAAAGAAAAATATTTAAATCATCAAGCTGTGTATTCTTATCTTCAAGATGAGCACCTCCCCTATGGTTCCATTTTTTGGAATAATCTGGTCAAGAGCAGAAATTTCATCAAGCAGGGCAGTAAATGGAAAGTGGGGGATGGTAGGGACATAAACTTCTGGGAGGATAATTGGTTTAATGGCAATCTCATGGACAGATTTGGGGTGGTTAAGGACAGTCTCATAAGCAAGTATGGCATTAAAATCAAGGACTATATTGAAGGAAATGGTACCAGCAAGAATTGGAAAAAACTTACTGTGGAGAGAATTGATCTGAAGCAAATTACTTCCTCCCTTCAAGATCAATTAGATCTTATTCCATTAAGTCAGCTGGATTCCAAGGATGAGCTGGTATGGAATAATTCCAATGATGGGAATTACTCTGTCAAATCTGGATATAATAATTTCTTCCATAATAGTCAAACAGAGTTCAATTGGAACAAGATTTGGATGTCTGAATTAACTCCCAAAATAAATTTTTTCCTTTGGCTGGCTATCAGAGGCAGGATTCTTACCACTGACAACCTGATGAGAAGAGGATTTATAATTCCTAATAGGTGCCATCTTTGTAAGAATGATTCTGAGGATATCAGCCACCTGTTCATACATTGTGAATATGCCACCAGAATATGGAGTTTTTCCCTCTCTAAATTTGAAGCTCTCTGGGTGTTGCCGAAGGATCTTAATCAGCTATGGACTCAATGGAACCCACCCTTCAGGCATTGTGTTGTTAAAAGGATCTGGAAGCTGGCTATCCCTCATTTAATCTGGAGGATATGGAAGGATAGAAATGATATTATCTTCAGAAATAAGAAGCAAAACTATAAACTTAGTATTGGTAAAATTTCTAATGGTATCAAAGAAAATATTGCTAGATTTAAACCCCCCAAGAACAAGAGATATCCAAAGAATGAAGAATACATCTTATCCAATTGGCAGATTGGAACTATCAACAGTCGGAGCAATCCCGGGAATAGCATTGATAGATCTTTGATCAAATGGCATCCTCCTGATTTTAATTGGTATAAGTTGAACTTTGATGGGGCCTCTAAGGGAAACCCTGGGATAGCGGCAGGAGGAGGAGTGATACGGGATCATAAAGGTAATCTGATTGCTGCGTATGCTGGGAAAATGGGAATTCAAACTAATCATTTTGCCGAAGCATTATCTGCACTATGGGGCCTGAGAATTTCCCAGACTCAAAATATTCAGAACCTCATTATTGAAGGGGACTCCCTGAATGTCATTAATCTTCTTAAACAGTGCTCATCTCCTAGTTGGAGCATTAAGGATTTTATCTCAGAGTCCATAAGTATTAGTCATACTTTCAATAACATCAGGATCATGCATACTTACAGGGAGGGTAATAAATTGGTGGATGCACTGGCTAATTATGGCATTAATGTTAACCTCACTGTTTGGGATAATAATAGCATCCCTAAGCAGCTCCACAACAGCATTCATGCGGATTTCTATACGCAAGCAATATCTAGAGCTGAGTCATGATCTTTGGGTGTGGATCAGCATCAATAATACTCCCACACATGTTGACTTAAAGAATATGATGATGCAAATCATGTCAAATAAACATGTTAGTGTGAAATATATGGGGAACTCCAAGTGGAGTTACATTGATTTGAAAATCACGCATGCGGGCTGCACTGCGACTGCTAAAAGCCGGATACAAAGCTCCACGGAAACTGAAGACAGTAGTAATGTGATTGATGACAGGGAGCGGGCTATTCCCACATGTGATTTTCCACAGGCTCAGTTCAGCAGACACGCAGCCATTCGTGGGAAAAGCAACGGCTCTCATTTCCAATCTTGTGCGGATTACAATAGCAAGAAGTGGATGGGTTTCAACGCTCACAAGAATTTGGGAATTTGTTGCAATCAGTTAAGCACAGAGAAGATGGGGGGACCTCCCTGCCAAATTGAGCCAAGTGCGGACCCAGACTGGAAGGATAATATTGAGCTATGGAGCATTCTCAGCAAGGGTGGCATCACCAACTTCATGGAGAAGGTTTAGGGGCATGATCAAAGCATTTCTGTGTGTTTTGCAAAGGAATGGAAGGAGTGGACTGTTGATTATGGGGGGCAGAAGATCTTGGTCAATGAAGAACTTATTGCTGAAGCGACCGGCCTTAGTTTGGAGGGCTACCGTTTCTTTAACAAAAGGGTCGACAGAGATGCTGAAGAGAGGAGATTTGTGGAAGGATCTGAGAAGCTAATATATGTTACAGCGGGCCTACTTGTTAGCTCGATTCCTCCACCCTATGATGAGGTTACTCGCATGATGATACGGTTCATCTCCTTGGAAGGTAGGTTTGTCATTGTTCCTGCTAAACATCTTATCTTTCTTAACCACTTCCGTAGGAATCGCTTGGTTTGTTTTCCCCATTACTTGCTGAACTCTCTTGAACGCTCCATTTTGGAGTTTCAGAAGCATACCCGGGTGGTTCCCTTACACCAAGGGCTTATTTTTTTGCTTCATAAATGTTATCTTCTTAAGTACCCTGGTCTCCCTTCCTCTCCTAGCTCGGTTCCCCCTCTGCCGGGCTCTGCTGCTGCCAGCCCTGTTTCTCCATCTGCCCCGCCACCGCTGCAGTCACCCCCCTGCCGGCTGTCCAAGCTTCTCCTTCCATTCCCCCTACTGTTGCTCCCGCCACCCACCTCGCCTCTACCTCTAAAAGACCGGTTACCAGGGCCTCTAGAAAGCTTAACCTTGAGACTCTTGCTGTGGAGAAGGGGCCTCATGAAATAGAAATTGCACATGACCTTCTGAATATTAGCAGTGCCAGTCCCCGGATGTGCATATGGAAAGTTCTTCAAAAAGGCTGGATGCCTTAGAGGCTGATATGAAACTGCTGAAGGATGAGGTTAAGAACTTGGCTAAACAGAAAGGCAAGAGAAAAAAGGAGGAGGAGGGGGATATTGATAGCAGCCAGATTGATGATATCTACAAGAAGCTGACCTCCTTAGACTCCCGTTTAGGGAAGGCCAAAACTCGACATGATTACAACATGGCCATCTTTAGGGCGATTGAGGAGTTCATTGAGCAACATGTCAAAAGTGTCTCCAACCTCAGCGGTGTTCCGGCTACACTTTGGGGTAACGAAAAAGGAAAGCAAAAGGACCATTGAGCAGCTGGATAATACTGATGCTGCCCACATGACAACTTTGGGTATGTTCCACTCCTGGAAGAATATCAAGACCAGCATTGACAAAGCTGCCAAGAAGTAGTTGTAGTTGCTTTTGCTGTTCTTGTATGTTTTTATGTTGTTTTTTTGCGGTCTCTCTACTGCTTTTTTGTAGTAATTTTGTTATTTTGTCTCGTTTGGGTAGCTGTTTTTGGGCTACTTCGAGCTTCATTGTAACACTTGGATTTTGATCCTTTTCTCTCTGGTTCACATTCCTATTCTGGCTCCTAGGCCATATTTTGTTCTCAAGGGTATAGTTCCTTTCAAAAAAACTATTTGCCAATAATAATAGCTTCATCAAACTCGATGTTGTCTTCTGTAGAATGTGACGATGAGCCAATTACACTCTCAAGGTTGGGAATATTTGTACTTGTAGCTGTATTATTCACACCTCTTCTTTTGCAAAGGGAATTCCAATTCACAATTGCTCTATTGAATGGAAAGGTTTCGATGGAGTACTGAGAAACATAACACCTCATGCAACTTTCCAGATTTTTATCCAACTTGTTTCTCAGTTTTGATTTTATAAATGATAATGCACTGAAAACCCTTTCGTCCTCCACAGACCCCAAAATCATTGTTTGGCATAACTCATATAATCTGAAATATTCACTGATATCTTCTTGTAAGATAGAACTTTGATAGATTCCTCGCCACAGCCTTGCAATAACACCACTTTCAAAAAGTTCGTCTAAAATTTTATATTGGTTCCTCATTATTGTTGCAAAATTTGTTGATTGAAACTTTAATAAATCAACATTCAGTATACCTTTGATTTCCATACCCTTGAGCTCTTAAGTCTTTGTAAATTGTTCCATTATTATACCCATGGATTTATGGAAATGCTTTCTGACAAAGTCTACACGGCCACTTTCAGTATTCCAAAAATTAGGATTCATCACACCCATGGCTTCCAGAATTTTATCTTTACAGAAACGTTCCCTAATTTCTGATGACAAGGTTTCTAAATTTTTTTTAAAGCTTTATTCTTGTTTCAACTATAACAGACTCAAAGAGATTACGTGTCACGGGAACATCTTCTCGTTCCGATCCTGTAATATCTTGACGTTTTTGCAAAATGTGCAATGGTATTTCCCTCCCATTAACAGTGATGTAGAGGTGATCGTGGATATTAAATCTCAAAAAGGTGCTAGGATTTTTAAGATCTAATAAAGCTTTCCAATTCTCAAAAATAGGTGCATCAAAACTATCTTGGGAATAGTACAATATATCAAGACTTTGACATACCATTTTTCTCATCCATATAAAATCCACAATATAGATTAATCTGCCCTGTGCATGCTTCATCAGTGTATTGATCTCCTTAAACATTGGAAGAATACCAACCAATGTAAGAAATGTCTCCAAATCAGTTAAAGGGAATAACAAGTCCCTCGCCCTATCAGCTTCATGACGGTATTTGTGCATGAAACCAACCAACGAAGGATACTCCTCACGAACTCTACATGCAAGTTCATATAAAGAGATCCATCTAGTCTCCACATCCTTCAGATTTTTTTTGCCATCTGTAATTCCAATTGCAAATTTTTGGAACTCGAGAAATCGCTTTGGGCTGCTTGACATATAGGCATGAAGTTCTCTTATAAGGTCTTCTAATTTAGCAACATTTTCGTGGTTGCTTACCATTTTATACGCTAAATTCATTATGTGAGCCATACAATGAATTGGTAGCATATATGGGGCCACTATTGTTTGTAATCCAACACATAGCCCTATTTAGTGACCCTGCATGACAGATGCACCATCTGCTCCAACGCATACCAACTTCGTAGCAATTTCATAATCAGTCATTCCAGCAATATCTTTCAAATGAGAAACAACTATTTTATGTAGGTTTTCGGCATTGCAGTTTTCAACCATTTTCATAACACCCAACAGATGAGGTGTCCTTATATGATTTTCTAAAGTATAGACATGGATACATACCCATGCAGTGTTGTCGACTGCTGTCACTTCATCAATTGAAAGAGATAAAATTTGTTTTTTTTACATTCTCTTTCAAATCTTCCTTCTCTATCATCGAAAGGCATTTTGCCATTTCCCATCCACTACTTTCATACCAATGAGACTGAGGTACATTCAACATTCCATTAAATTGATACAAAACTTTGAAATCGAGGAAATCCGAAATTGGTCTTCCTTTTTTTAGTATGTGAAATAGAGTAGAGAATTGTATGAATTTTGCATGTAGATTTGTTTCTTTCATCTTACCAATATGCAACGAGATTGTTCCTCCCTTTTCCAAGAGATTTCTGTGTTTTTTCTTCTCTGCCTCATATTCCACTACGTATCTAACATGCATGCATTCTTTTTCAGTTGTCCACCTGTGTGTTTTGATTTTCTGGTCATCCGCCCCCGTTATAGTCAAATATTGTTTTCCACAATGTTTTTCTATAGTGTCTAGCTTCAATTGTATTTTTTGTTGCTTTCCCAATTTCCACGTACATATTGTACATGTACATTCAGATGAGATCTCTTCAGAATTAGATGATTGTACATGTTCAATAAATAGAAATTTAGTTGCCCAATCAAACTTGTATGTCTTGCCAATGGTCCACATATTCTTGTTCGTTTTCAATGCTTTACTTTTTTTAGTAGAATTTTGAGCAATATCACAATCACCTGGTTTCTGATTTCTTGGACCGGAGTTTGAATTTGATTTTTGTGTTCCATTTTGCTGAGTATTTGTATGTGTGATATCTTGATGCAATTCTGGTTGCACCGCAATAGGAACAATATCTTCAAGATCTGGCATATTATCGTAGGTTTCATTTGTTTGACTTTGATACTGTGCAGAATGCATGTCCACCTCAATAATACCTTCCACACAGTCAGTATTTTGATTCTTTGTGGTGGCATCTATATGGTTGGTATTTTCAATATCTGTATCCGCAGAGTTTCCAAAATACTTGAAGAGAGATTTCTGAGATTTCTTACTTACTTTCAGGTTCTTTGCATTCTTTGAGCTAGCACCTTCCATTATTCTGAAGAGAGTCATGCGTCAGCAAAAGAACCAAGTAGCGACTTTGTCCACTGTCTGAGGTCTCTATCGCGCGTCCCCTGTCTGAGGTCTTTGTCGCACGTCAACTCTGCACGTGTCGCGCGTCAACAGCCTATTCCCTGTTGCATGCGTTACCATTGTCTTAAAGTTACTGTCACACATCAACTCTACCCTTGTTGCACACTCAACTGCTATGCCCTGACGCGTGTCAACTCTATTTGTCGCACGTCAAACCTATTTCTTTTTCACACGTCTGCAATATCTCATTGTCACAACAGGTCTCTGCAATAACTCTTTGTCACACGTCAACAATGTCCTTGTTGCGCGTGTCAACAACTAACCCTCATAGGCTAACAGTATTCTCATGGTGCTTAAGAGTATGCAAGTTCAAACTTCACAGTATTGGTCAATTTGGTAAGCTACTAGAGGTATACTACCCGGCGAATCACCTAGGTTTTTATAGGAGATGTTTTCAAATGAAGGCGAAGCCGACCCCCCAAAAAAATATACTATATATTTTAGGCGAACAGGACACCGACCCGCTCCGAAAAAGTCACCTTTTCAAATTTTCCTAAAATGAAAATTTCCCCATATTACGAATATTTGCCACTAAAATTATCCCTGAAAATCGCTAATCAAAATAATAATATTACTATTATTTTTATTACTATTATTGTTACAACTTAATAATACTTTATTACTCGTATTAACAAGGACCAACATTTAAGCTTGACTAAAACAATAATAGCAGGAATCCACAATTCAAAAGAATAATTGTTATTATGTAGGTGTTCTCTCTAGATGGTCACACCCCAACAACATCAAGTCATCCTTCAAACAACCTATCGAATTCATGAAAGAGATTTTTTTCCTTAACAGGGTAATCGAAAAGGTGAAGCCAACAAGGATCAGCAAGAGCGCAACAACATTGAATGCTTAGCAACATGGTCGTCAAAAGAGGAAAAATAAGAATGAGGGACGGGGGCACTACGTTCTCCTCCCCTTAAGAAAGCATCGTCCTCAATGTGACATACAACAAAGAAGGAGAAATGGTAAGTGTTATCAAGGACCGAATATGGAACAGGCACGCCCTAAGCTGCATATACCTGATACAAAAGCACGTGTGATTGGATGGCCATGGGTACTATCTCTAAGTTGTGGGACTTGCTAACTTGAGATAGACCTCCAGAGAAGATTGGCTGGTTCTTGCTCCTATTCATTATTTCATTAGTCTCTTGCCACAATCTACTCTAATGCTAGGATAAGTCTTTTTAAAATTTCATAGTTCTAGAGTCTATAGTTTATTCCTTATTGTGGGTGACCAGGGACAAGAGAATGCAGTCAAAATGAAAGCCTACACTAAAGCGGTGATACACAACACTAAGATTTCACAAGGAGGGTGGGAGAGTAATCTCACAAATGTGTGAAATCACAGAGGGAGAATACACACTAGAAGAGGTGATGGAACAGTTCACCATAATCTAGCATAACATAGCATTCAGTCAACACATATTCCAAGCACTGACACACATGTTAATGAATCCCTGCCGAGGAACATACAACGGGTATTACAAGACACTAATATTCTTGACTAGACCAAGATAAAAGTGGCAAGACAGATATGCAATAGTCCAAACACAAGCAAGGGGAGAGGCATAGCATCAATCACAAACTTGTATTTTATGAGACTTCACAAGAGTATGCACAGTAACTCATTATACCAACTCCACACATCACAATACATCATGAAACCAATTTCTGTATCTCCCAACGAATCACCAAAAAACTCCATATACCTCAGAGAGAGAGAAAGAATTATAGTGCCAAAATCAAGTCGGTTCGCTCTACCATAGAGTGCCATCAAGAATATCAGGTCACTCTCCCAAAGAGTTCCATCAAGGATATAGGGGTCACTCTCCCAAAAGTTCCATCAAGAATATAGGGTCACTCTCCCAAAGAGTGCCATCAAGAATAACGAGTCACTCTCCCAAAGAGTGTCGTCTCCATTCATATTTTAATGAGGCTAGGTCACCCTATGGCTCTGGGCACATAGAGCCCCATCACCCCCACCCAAGTGGTGTAGTGGCCTGTAGTTCAGAAACCTACATGATGCTATGACACTCCTTGGGGCATACCCCCATACCATGAAGTGGGCCCATAGGTTCAACCACTCTATGGTGAATCCCATGACCCTATTAAAACACATTATGACATTAGAACCAACATACAATCCGAATCAAATGCCACGTGGAGAAACCTCCTAAGCCCTTAGGCTAGGCTATAAAACTTTTAAACATGAAAAGAAAATTTATAACTAAGCAAAAATAAATGGCTAAATAGCCACAATTAGTGTAAAAATTCACATGTTAGTGCAACAACCAAATAAAATGCCCAAAATATAAAAACATAGCATTCAAGAAAATTGTTGGTTCTGACAATAAAAGAGATAATGATAAATTTATGAATAAAATACATTTTGAGAAATAACACATTACAATTACTATGTGGCCTCATACCACCACCAAAAGGGTACTCATTAAGTTGTTGGCACGCAGACATCGAGCCTCAGCTCGTAAAAATATACATGTAATCAGAAATGAGTATATAAAATAATGTAACTATTGATGGAAAATCACAGCACCCCTGAATGTCTACAACTCGATGGGTTGAGACTCTCAGTGTGATTGCATAACATGGAGCTTTTCCTAAGTGTGGGACCTTGCAAAATCGGAAAAGCTCTCCGGATGAAGGCCGGTTCCTATTCCTCTGTTCAGATGCACACGTAAAATGTAGAGGGTTTACTCAAAAAACCTAATCTAACTTGCCAAGGAGACAAGGTAAGAAGATGCATAAAATAAACCTAAACTAACAGAGATGATGCACCAAGGAATGAAGAAACATCTGTCTTGCCAATAAACACAAACCATTAAAATGCAATCCAAGATCATGCACAAATAACAGATTTGCAATGCAAGATCAAGAGGATGCAAATGAACATAGAGAGGGTTGAGAACCATCCACAGACATGCATTATTTGCTCCAAAGATTGATAAAATACACTATAAAATGCCAAGAGGCAAAGTTGCATTACAGTTTTAGATGGGAGGTTTGAACTCCACAAATTCACCTGCCAAAGAGAAGAAGGGAGGGGAAAAAACAAGTATTTCCAACCCTTAGAAAGAAGCCCCTCCTTACAATTTATAGGAAGAATGAGAAATAAAAGAGAGAGGAATTCCAAATCTACCCCAACCACCTCCAGGTTACATTTAATTCATCTCATTATGGTGGTAGGTGAGAACCCTAGCAAACCCAAAAAGTGGCAAACTGTATTTTTCATTTTTAAGAATTTATTCCCTCCCAATTAAAGATATCCAGTCATAGTTGGACAGAGGACCTTGTAGGCTTTCCAAAAATTCCAACCTTGCGTTAATCCGAGCTCCTTGTGAAAATTTATGGCCATTTGAATATCTGGGTCAGGGTCTGCTTCCTGTCAGCACTCAAAATGTTGAATCCAAAAATTGACCTCCTAAAGGTGCGCCTTTACGCATCCATCCCTATGTTGATATAATCTTACATGCACCATAGGTGCTGAAAATGTGGTGTTGACACCTCTTGTTGTGCACCTTTAACCTGCGCCTTCGCGCATCCATTTACATGTCGACACTCTTTTGCATGTGCCTTGGCGCATCCTTTTTCGTGTCAACATCCCTTGTTGTGCACCTTTAACATGTGCCTTGGCGCATCCATTTACATGTCGACACTCTTTTTCCTGTGCCTTGGCGCATCATTTTTCGTGTCGACATCCCTTTTTGTGCGCCTTTAACCTACGCCTTGGCGCATCCTTTTTCATGTCGACATCCCTTGTTGTGCGCCTTTAACCTACGCCTTGGCGCATCCATTTACATGTCAACACTCTTTTACCTGCGCCGTAATAAACATCAGGCTTTGAGTTTCTTTGATTTCCATATTCTTCTGCTTTTCTATATCTACCCGGGGGGAAGATATTTACAACAGTAATTGTCATCATCTCTACCTAAATTATCCCTCCAAACTCCCACAAGGATCAACATAGTCAAAATCATATAGGATTGCTCAATGAACAACCCAATAGGAAAGAGCAGGGGACACTAGTTGCATAAGTTAAGCCTAAGGTGGTGCACACCCACAATATACTGAGCAAGCTCTAAGTATGAATAGATAAAAGTGGGTTTTCATTATATATAAGACTCAACTTATTCACTCATACTTGACTCAAGATTATGAAAATTTGGTCCATGCCTCCTCTCTCCACAAATACACTCTTTACAGTTTCTCCCCTTAGGGTCATCTAGTGTAAGGTTCACAGCACACACAAAACTACATCACTAACATAATGGTGATTCACGCACATTAACCATAACATCTTATGCATGGTATTTATATAGGGTATAACACAATCATTACTTTCATGGGTTACGATACATCACATTACCACATTTTGTAACCAAAGTTCAATCATTGTATAATAGGGGTCATACACTCACCATATTCCCCTAAATCACAACATGAACCCTCACATATTACATTAATTATATGTATCAGGAACACAATGTCTAGCCTTACAACATATAGTCAATTCCAATTATAATATGGTGACACACACGATTCATCACAACATGGTGACGACATCACGATAAAATCAAATTCACTTTACAACAATTTTGTCATGTAATACATTAATACACCTTCATATCACATAATGCCAAAATGCTCCAACACTCCGCAATCCACAATAACATTATTTTTCCCACAAAATAAGGTGGTACATCAAACGTGGACTCTTCATAGAATATATGAAAATGAGAGAGAATAATCTCATCACAAGCACATCAACATGATAACAAATACGCACTAAGTGACATACACAACATGTGTGTTCAAAATAGCACAATTATGACATAGTTCACATCAAAATTATATAACATTACTCTCTTCCAATATCCACCATTTTTCCCAGAGGTTTGAGACATGTAAAATCATCACCACTCCAATTTTTTCCCAGAGGTATTGAGAGCATGAACCTATTATTTGATACCAAATGTAACGCCCACGTTTTACACACACAAATACAACACTAAAATGCCAGGATAAGTTTTTTTGACATACATTGCCGACTACACAAAAACATAAGGGCTCCAAGGAGAGAAACTCAACAATGCATAACGAAATTACATAAGTCAATGACTCACATGACAACACCAAATACATGTCGATGACACACTTTCCCAAAAGATTGAATACTAGCAATGACTCAGCCACAAGAAAGAAAAGGGACTCAAGGATTGGAAAACCCACCACACATCATTACCATGATTACATCTTTGTTACGATTAAAATTTCAATAACATTATTATGTAAGTATAAGTTTCTCCTTTTTCCACCTACAGATTCATAATTTCATTCCACATTCAACTTACAGTTTACCCATTTAAGTTGGCTCTTTATCCATTATCACAACCTCCATAACTTACCTAATATTTTCCATATTTCTAATTACATAAAAAGTTCCTAATTCTCTCGTTCTTATGCTAAATGTTTGTTTCTCAAATATTTTTAGTTGACGTTTAATTTTACCCTTATTATGTAAGGGGACCAACCAAAAGTTGTCGGGAGAAAATAATACACATCAAAGGAGGTGAAAGTTCAAGTTTCCCTTCCCTATAAACGTCCTTCCATTAGAAGCACAATTGTTCTCGTATTATGGTTGTTTTAGTTCCAAATTTAGTTTGATTCACTTAAGAATTTACATAAAATAATTTTATTTTATTTTATTTTTAGTGGACTCTATACTGGATCAAATTCCTAGTCCCATCAAGAACAATTTGTATCCATTCTTAACAAAAAATCAAAGCTTAAATCTACCATAAGGACTTTAAAGAAACTTTTTTCCTAAACCATTTTCACGTATACTCTTGTTTCTCATTTCATTTACATTATTTCTTAGGTCTCTTTTTGGCATCACTTGTTAACATTAAGAGTTACAAAAGTACTTGTCTAACATCTTGAAGAAGTATATGATTGGAAGCACTATAACTACACATGAGCCCCAAGGAAGTTTTAGTTCTTCTTACACCAAAAATAGTTTCACCATGTTGTTCCTGACCGTCAGGTTTACGATGATGCCACTAGACATATCGACTATGAAGACAAATCAAAATTGGGCTTTTATTTACTTAAACTAGAAGGTTACATTGAGTTTTGTAATGCCCACATTTTACACACACAATTACAACAATAAAATACCAGGATAATTTTTTTTGACTTACATTGCTCACTACACACAACATAGCAAGGGCTACAAGTACAGAAACTTGACTCACATATGACAATCACATAAGTCATTGACTCACATAGACACATGAAAACGACATAGGCATGTCGATGCCACACCTTTCCCAATGAACGAATACTAGTAATGACCCAACCACAAGAAGCATGACTTCAAGAATGGTGAACCCACAACACATCATTTCTTTAAATTTATTTTAGTTACGATTAACATTCCAAGAAAATTATTGTGCAAGGGTAAATTTATCGTTTGTCCACCCGCAGATTCTTAAGTTAATACCGTGGTTAAATTATCGTTCACCCCTTTATAGTTGGTTTCTTATTCTTTAAAAAAGTTTCCATAACTTGCATACTTATTTGGCATAATTCGAATGCATATAAAATACTTAATTATCTTGTTCTTATGTTAAGAATATTATTCTCGAACATATATTCAATGTCTTGCTTTTTACTATCACAACTCATGTGAAAGTGACATGAGGCCCAAAATGCAATATAAGGATCTAACGGAGATTTAATTACAAGATAGCTTTTCACCACAAAACATTCTTCGATCACGGAAAATTTATTTTCCTACCATATTTATTCTAAATCAATGACTTAAGGACTTCCTTTTCATATTTATATATCTTTTGTTTTCTCGTAGTTTGATCACAACAATGCAATACATATTCTTTGAAACACATAAAGATATTTAATTGAGTTATAAGGTCTCCAAGAGTGGCAGTATCCCTAACCTCAATTCTCATTTTCTACTCTTATATGCTTTATTTTCTACGTCACACTATGGCCTTATTTTTAGCATTGCCTTGTACAAAGAGTTACAAAGTGTTTTTCTAACCTTTTGAAGACATATATGATTAAGAGACTTGAAGCTACACACAAACCCTAAGTTAACATCCGAGTCAACTGCGGTTTAGATTAATTCCAACTTCACCTAATGGTCTACCCCTCAACTATAAATTAGGTTTAAGCGAGAGGAAAAATATATGCTAAACCACCTTGAGAGGGCCAAGGTGTTATGTTGAGAGAAATCAAGGTAACACATTAAGCTGTGCGGAGCCAAGGGGGGTTCATTAACAAGAGTACAAGGCAAGGAACAACTATAACCTGATCTCCATTTATGTCATTTGGATCCAACGGGGATTTCATTCAATGAAGAAATTTAATTTTAAATCTATCTTCAGATGAAAAGGTAGTCCACTAGGCTACGAAGGAGGAGTAAGCTCTACATACTCCCTAAGAAGTTTGACTGTGTCATTCCTAACAGATAGGTTTAAGACAATGTCACTAAACATACTGACTAAGACGATAAGCCCATTCTCAAGTTCTTGTTTACTCAAACTAGGAGGTTTCATCGAGTGTAGAGATTAAGTTCATCCTACGGTTTTTCAATGTCATCTACGGTAAGGAGTATCACACATGAAAACATGTTATACTCCGATATTAGACAAGGGTAGAGTGTTTCGATTTAATTCACTTTATTACATTTACAAGTATGAAAGAACAAGATGACTCATTGATCATTTATTGAATATTGAATATTCACTACAAGATATTACTCCAAATTCATTTACTTTATATAAATATCAAACCTTTTTACCATGTGTAGTATAAATCAACATTGAACCTAAGATTAAATGCACATTTCCTAGATGTCCTTGAAACTAGCATCTTATACATAACAACAAATTATCAAATATAACCTTTTGTAACATGATATTAAATTATACATTTATCCATTTAACAATGAACTATATAAATTACAATGAAAATAATTAAATTACACATCTCCTTTTTCATCATCATTCTTCCATCCTGCAAAACCCACGTGAGCATGATATCAACGATAACTCACTGGCATGGCATCCACCCTAATCTAACATAATTATCATTTTTTCAGTTTCCCATTTACATATGATACTAATTTCATTTTGCAATCAAAATAAAAGGTTTAGAGACAAGTATTCATTACATTTCATTTTACTTCATTTTGTAACCTAGGAGAGAGAAAGAGAAGGGAAGAGAGAGAAACACCATTTTGTCAAAAGTTTTATTTCACACAAGTTACACTATAGAGTTTTAAACAGTTATTTACATGTGTCAAATGTTTCCATGGTGGTTTGAAAACCCGACGAGGGTCCCACAGCTTTCTATTTTTACCTTTTCTTACTAGCTACAAGAATGCTCAAATGGGCTCGAAGGCTAAGAAACCACTTCCAGAAATTATCTTCCAATGAGAACACACACCACGATCAACTTTCTACATATTCCTAGATATACCAAGAGTTCATAGCAACTAACGGAATTGGGAAAAAGTGAACAGTTTGCGTCTAGCGGTTAGTTTTCCGGGGTTGCTAGTCGTAGCTGACCCAGTTACAAATGAACAAAAGTTAGCTCGAGGGCCTAGAAAACCATGTCCATAATTGACGCTCGATGGATGAGCATGCAACGAGACACTTCATACAAGTTCCCATATATAAGGAGAATTCATCAGAGTCGACGGGACTGAGAACTAGAAAACCATTTTCAAATAGCGACAAGTTTTCCGAAGAGACAAGTCGAAATTAGACCAGTTGAACCTCGTCAAAATACGACCGAAGGCCTACAAAATGGCTTTTCAAAACCATCCAGAAAAGTTTTCTTCCCCAATTTGAATGTTCCATGTAGTTTTCTAGTATAAACACTAGAGGTTTGCGAAGACGGGAAATAATTTCTCTATCCAGGTTTCAAATGGCAGTTCAAAACGAAAGCCAACTTTCTAGATTTAACAACTTTCTACTACTGTAAACCAGTGTAACAAGGCTCCTACAAGAGTGTCAAAAAGATCACATATGTTCGTTCGGGGTCAATCCAGATTTCATGGTGACTCCTCACATAACAAGGTACACAAATGAAGCCTAACATCTCGTTTTCAGAGTTCTAAAGGGTACTTAATGAGTCTCCAAAAAATTCAAAAATTAACTATTTAAAATAGGGAGAAGGTCAACATTATTACTGGGAAGTCAATCTCATCTTGGCGATAAAGCAATGTTGTAGAAAACCAGTAGAGTAGTAATTTTTCTACATCACCTCAGAATGAGGGTGGAAGGTCATATTTTAATGCAAATAGTTTATTTGACTTCGTGAGTTTCGACACGACATTTCATTATTTTTGGAACGAGTTGAAATAAACATTAATGGTATTAAATCCTAATATTTTAAAATTATTTTAAGTTACAAAAGAGAACAAAACATGAGAATTATGAGAGGTAAGGGAAGATGAACCATGCTTGGAAGGGACAGAGTCGGTCAAACCTGCAGGCTTCGGTTCAGCATCTCACTTGGCACTTCATCAACCAGTTCACGAGCCTGGATCTAACCTCCATAATGTCACACCAACTTCCCAATCACTTGAAGTTTTCCAAAAAAATAAGTAGTTGCTTGTGCATTTCTAAAACATTTTGAATAGATCCATTATGTGCATATCCTGCATGTCAAAGGTTCTTGGTACTAATATTTGCTATTGGCCAACATTGATATTTAACAGTAATTTGGCAAGCCTCTCACCCACAGATAGTACAACATCTGAATCCATAGTATGTACAAACTGCCTCCATGAGCAATTTCTAGCACACGAAACTCAAATTTTGACGCTCATGTTGCATCCACTTTTGCTACTACTTCTTCGGAAAGGTAGCTCCAGTGTCACTCAGGGGAACTTACTAGATAGACCAGTATCAGGGAACCCTCTTTTTATGGCCCATGGGGTCTAATTGACTCTGAATTTTTGATGATACCTTCTTGCAAGGAAGTTCATTACCGGAGTTGATCCATTCTAGATTTAGGAAAAACCCTACCCCATTGGTTCAACGGATCAAGTAATCAATCACCTTTTCAGTGTTCAATAACAATGGCCTTAATACAATTCCACACATTGACTATAAATGAAGCTTTCTTCCTATGCCTACATTTTATTTGATGAACACAAGAACAATACTGGTAGCTGCAAGTATCTCTCAGAGACATTTAACAGCTTGCAGGATGTATAGGAAATAAACTTCATGAGATCAATCTATTTGTCTATAGCTTGATCACAATACTACTAACATGAACATGTTTCACAACTAACCTTTTCCATAAATCCATTTCTACATTCGTAGCAATACAATCATTGTAGGTCAAGATGAGGCTGCATTTCTTGTAGGCATTTTGTCAAACAGTTTAGAGGCTTCGTACATATCGCATACATAACTGCCTATCACACTTGCAACTACTAACCTCTGGAAAAACAATTCATCATCTTCAAAATGCTTTAGACGGATCTGCATACCCTGTTTCCAAGTTCCGTGTTTTGGTGTAGGCTTGGGAATACACAGGTAAAAGCAAAATCATCAGGTTAGAGACTGGTTTGTTGTGTGCGTAAAACAATATGAATGTTTCCTTAAGGAAACCCCGCATGTCTTTTGTACACGGCTGTAATCACCCATTACCTGTGAATGTGTACTTTTTGCTCAATACAATAATCCTTACATCCATAATGACTAAACACGGCCTCCCTAATGTTCTGGTGAGGTGCATAGAATAGGTGTCAAAGGCTTTCTTCCCATGGCAGCAACTATTGTTTTGATTCAGGCAATGGGAGGATGCAGAAGCAAAGGTCGCATAAGGAGCCCCCCCACATGGTTTTCCCTAAACCACCCAATATTTCATGGGATTTTTAATTTTAATTTTTTTATTTTATTTATTTGGCGGCGGTTATCGTTTTAACTATAGAACATAAAAACCGTAAAACGAAACAAATAATTAAAGGAAAAATCTTAATGCCCTAATCGGAAGACAAGAATCAAAGAAGATACCATCCTGGTGTTAAGACAAGTGGCACTACATTTTAAAAGAACTTGGCCATAGCCATTACACCACATGAGCCCCTAAAACGACTAGATATCCCAAACAAACACTTTTTCCATGAAATGGTGGGATGTTTATATTTCAAAATTTTCCAACGTGGGTGAAAGCATCCAAATCTTCTCATTAAAATAGGTATACATAAAAAAAAACAATACGAGAGGAGACTCGGTCGAGCCAATGTAGAACTAGTGGTACGAGTTTGAAACTAGACGCAAGACAAGGACTGACCATAATGTCACAACAAGAGACTGTCTTCTTTGCGCGGACCGAGGTGACCAGTCCAAACAATAAAATCGCTAATAAAAATAATAATATTACTATTATTTTTATTACTATTATTGTTACAACTTAATAATACTTTATTACTCGTATTAACAAGGACCAATATTTAAGGTTAACAAAAACAATAATAGCAGGAATTGACAATTCAAAATAATAATAATTATTATTATTATGTAGGTGTTCTCTCTAGTTGGTCACGCCCCAACAACATCAAGTCATCCTTCAAACCACCTATCGAATTCGTGAAAGAGATTTTTTTCCTTAATAGGGTAATTGAAAAGGCGAAGCCATCAAGGATCAATAGGAGCACAACAACGTTAAACACTTAGCAACATGGTCGTCGAAAAAGAAAAAGAAGAACGAGGGATGGGGCATTACAACCAACATGTGAGCTCATACTGACATTCACCTGTTCAACATCAAAATTTAATTTTAGGATAACATATCTATACATGGAAAACAAAATAACACAATAAATTTAGTAAGTTATTACCAATTTATACCCGAGGGGATGAATTTCCTACAAACAACTGTGAAGTAGTGGGATGTGATACATGATGTATAGTTTGAACCTGTAATTTTATAAAAATACACATAATTAATTTTCATTCACAATTGATTAACATTCTAAATTATAATATTTTGTACATAATATATATATATAACTCATTTCATGTAAAATTACTTTCTAGTCAATACCAAAGGTTGTATGCATTATACCATTTGTGATGATGATATTCTCCAACACTAAATCACGATGAGCCTCCTCTAGTTAGACACTCTGCTCAGTGTGTGGAGCTTCCTCACGAGGCTGTGAAGTTGCCAACCACGTAGGTCCCTCTACTCCCACAAGCATGACACTCTATGGTATATGATGTTTGCTACCTAGAAGGACCAGGCTCGTCAATCTGGGAGAGACAAGTGCTATGTTGAAGCACTGACTATGTCAATGATTTGATAGAACCAAGGGTATGAACCTCCACAGTCTCCTTCACAACATTAAGAACTGAAACATGATGAACATGTGGGTGGGCAATGGGTCTAGCCGGCCTGTTCTGTAACCATTGTGTTCCCTATATATATGTGCAGAGTCTTTACCTCTGCCTTGAAAATATCAAATGTCATAATATTTAGGTATTTCATTGAGGACGAACTCACAGTAGAGTTTCCTCAAGAAATATTATGGCACCTCAAAATTATTGCAAGGTGGTTAGTCAAAAACCATCCAGCACTTATCCCAAAAATTATTTTTATCCCCTCTTGATTATACTAGTGGATGGGGAATCTTTTGCAATCCAATCATAACGGTGCATTTATTTTAGGATTAATAAATAATGCACATAATTTGTCTTTTTTTATTTTTTTCTTCTTCACTGCATCATACGACAACTTGTCGGCATAAAAATTATGGAATTTGGTTTTAAAACTCTCCCATGTGTTAATTTGTCTAGCCACATTGTCAAAATTAGATAACAATGATCTTAAAGATGCAACTAGGTTTTGACGATGTGCATTTGTGGCATTAGGGTTTCTTAATGTTTCTATCAAACCCTCAATTTGAAATTTATTGTTTTCAATATCCCCCAAAAAATTTTGTTGGGTGTTAGGAGGATGTCGTGTCATAGAAGGGGGTGTTTCAAGGATGTTTTCTTCTTTATCTTGGTGTGAAGGTGAATGTGGGGTTTGAATAGAAGATATAAAAACATCAAAAAATGAAAATAAATAAAAAATAAAAAACTATTCAAAAAAATTAGATTAATAAGGAAAATAAACCTAAAATAAAATATAACCGACCTTCTGAACTTGCCGCCATCTCCGATTTGAGGTGTCACAGAGAATCAATGCTAAGAAATGCTTTGTGTTTTTTTGCATTTGCGTTTTGTCCCCCTTATGTTTTTTTGTTTTTGCAAAGTGAATGGGCCTCAGGTTTTGAATGTAAGTTTTATCAGTCGAAACATGAGCGAGTTATGGCTCAGATTTACCGAGCCATAATACACTTGCATTATAACACGACCCTAAATTTTCTCTGTCGCATTATAACACGACTGATCCATAACGTGAGCACTTTATGGCCAAAATGGCCAAAAATGAATTTGTGTATGCTTTTTGGTCCCCCATCTTTGTACACTTACCCAATGCTAATAAAGAAGGGTGAATAAGACCATATCTTGACAAGAATAAACACACAAAGTCTGCAACAACAAGCCTAGATGACCAGAAATGTAATGATGAAACAAATTCAAAACAAGAACCAAAGACACAAGTTTCAAACAATTCCTACAATAAAGGATAAAATCTGCAAAAGCGCACGTAAAACCACAATCACATGTAATGCTAACTACCATTTGCATGGCATTGATGCTTTTTACGAAGCCATTAAACCATCGGTCACGTCTCACCAACCTGGAGATTGGTTCTTAGTGCAAGACCCTGACCTCCAATCTAAAATCAAGGTTGGTAACTTCCACATCACACCACACAAATGTCAGAAACAAATTCCTATAGGAAAAAAAACTCTATTTTGTATATTTTTCAAACACTATTTTCATGGCGCCATTAACTATCGAACGCCCCCTCCCACACAACAATGATTGTTTCTTGGAAGAATAACTCATGATTATTATTGGCCACAATACCTCGACCTCACAGAAAAAACAAGTGTTCAAACCCTTCCATCTCATATTAGGGAAGGGTTTGAAACATTCGTCTATAGGATAAAAATAGCATTTTTCTAGTTGGTTGTCCTATATATTGATGCATGGATGATAGGAAATTGTTTGAAGCATCGACGAAGTGACTCATTTTAAGAAACAACAATTATTGTACTCATTCATGATTCATAACCTCCTTGCATACAAAAATTTACAGTTTTATTTGACCGCTCAAAACTGTGGTTATTTGAAAGTTACTGTAAATGACAGAGATAACTATGAACAACTGAATTAAAGGGACGTTTTTGATGCCAACTATACACACTTCAATGAACCAAAAAAGTTGATATTTTACTTGAAGAAAGAGGGCTGATGCCTTGAGAGAAGAAGCCAACTACAAAGCCTTTAATTCTTGATGGAAGTGGCTAAAACTTCAAATCGACAGCCTCCAGTAGTCGATGCATCAATTTCACATGCACCACAATCTTTACCTTTTAGTTATTAGACTAATGTCAGCTACGGGAAGCCTCGTCACCATTTAAACACCTTCGAAAAAACAATCAAGCCTTATAATTGATAGTATGTAGCATTCATTTTGTTTGTGTAGAATTAAGCCAAAACCTTCGGGGTTCTTGAAATAAGATAAAAAAAATATTAACTTATTTTCTCTTTGCAAGTAATTGTACACAAATCATGATCTATATAGACTTACGAAAAGTTCTTGTTTCTCATCCAAGCCTGGAATTTCAAATCATATGTGCCTGACAAATAAAAAATTGTTGACGGTTTAGCTCCATAAATTCTAATTTTTTTTTTTTATAAAGATACAAATTTAAGTTGTATATTTTCACATATTTTATATATATATATGTAGAGGACTAATTAAAAAATTATACGATTTTCAAAAAAAATAGTGTTTCATTGTCTACGGCTACCTAATTTTTTTTTCCAGTAATATATAGTTAAAATCACAAAAAACAACCCATATCCTGTCAATTTCTAGGCCTGATTCTTGAAAATCATTTGTGATGAAGATTTATTTGTAGGAATTGTTCAATGGTAGAAAGGCAACACATGGTAATGTCTCCCTTCATTACAGAGGGCGATTTCATTCCCTTATCATTTTCGAAGGTCTTACCGTCAGCTTTGTCACCACTAATAGTTCCTTCAAATTCAAATTCTGGGCAGTGTGATCGGATATTCGATTCGTGCTTCTTTCTTTCCCATACATCGATGACCTCTCTCATGGATTTGAAACTATTGATGTTATGTTCATGGTAGACATATTATTGTTCTTTTGTTCTTCGTATAAACTCTGTGTGTCATTTGAGTAATGGCTGGAGCAAGTCATAGCTGAGAGTCCGCAAAATCCCATGTGCATCATAAGCAACGTCTTCTTGGTTTGGATGACAGGTTCAACATCTAGGTTTGGGATTCTGCTGTTGGCTTCCATACAATAGGAGCCATGGGATATTCTCTACTGAAATACCTCTTCACCAATCCAGACTCTGAATTAATAAGAGATGATGATGGCTCAGTATGGATCCTCGACCGCTCTCTAAATGTCAAAATCAACCATTATCTGCATTCAAAGTTGTTAGGAAACAACTCCAATCCACCAGATGTTATTTGCCATAGTTTGGTAGCACAACGAAAAAACTACACCTCCGCCAAAAAAATTGCATCACTACGCTTGTCAATACGGTGGATGGGGTCGAAGCAGAGTGTCTCCGGTATTTAGAAGAATCCATAGCTAATCCTGTTTTCTCCATGGCTCTTCCTTTATGCAATGCTAGAGAAGGGGTACATATTGATTATGAGTGTATCACTTTGCTAGATTTCTAAAAATAAAATTTTGTCCTCTACTTCTGACTAAAAATGCAGTTCGAAGACATCCGATGGTATGTGCATCAATGTCATCTATCATGTAATCTCCACCTTCCAGTTTTTTTACTGTTGTTAAATTGCGGAAAGCCTCATTCCCATTTGGAAAGCGTTTTTAATGTACTAAGCTGAGTTCGAAAGGAGCACTTTATTGCTTCTTCACATCACCCACCACCTGCAAATTCTCTGGAGTAAGTCATATAGGTTGGTAAACACCACTTTATTACTTCTTCACATCACCCTTTTGTTGATGATATTATCCTACTGGGAGCATCACTCAGAGTATATCAAACATTGGAAAGGGACAATCTTAATTTTCTTTGCAGTCTCCAATGTATGGGTTTATATTTTCAAAGCCTCTTCTCTTATCCAGTTTTGTTATCCAATATTTGTTTCGGGCGCTGGCACATTTGAGGAATCCACCATTTGGACACATTCTCCTCTTTGTAGTTCTCAAGGAGATAGAATTGCAGGTGGAGCAATTCTTCTCAAATCAACCTTCTTCCAATTTCCCACTCATTTTTGTTCCAGCATGTAATCGCAAAGGTCTTTTCTTTGGAATCCCAGTACTCACTACTCACTACCATCGTGGTCAGAAGCCCATAGCCTGATCTATGGTTCCCCTCTAGAAAACTTGGAATTAGAGACTACATGCAGCTGCCTTTGATCAAAGGTATAAAGATATTGTGATTTATTCAATTTCGAGGTAGATATGTTGTGGAAATTTATTTTCCAAACTACCACCTCTACATGACTAATATTTGCATAATCACAAAAATGTTGTCCTACTTCAAATTCACTTCGAAAGAATAATTATGAATGCTTAATGATCTTAGAAATCATGGTTGTGTGTTGGTAGGAACATAATTAGTACTTGCAAAACTGAAAGAAATGAATCAGAACATACACAACATGGATGAATCATGAAACCATCAATGTCATAAAAAAAATTGGTCTAAAAAACCCCAAGATAGGGATTAACCAATTGGAAGTAGCAATTACCCATACTTGCATCTTCTTATAGCCAAAGAGGGATTATAAAGAGTTCAATAGAAAAAGTACAAGCAATTTTCTATCTTGCTCACTCAACTTCCTCTCTGTGCCTTTCTCCAATCTCCTCTACAACCAACCAAACACCAACTTTGTCACTCCCACCCTAACTATCCTTCTCTAACACTCATGCCTCATATTTATCATGCTTAGGTATGTCCTTTCCTGCACTAAAGGATCCCTAGCCATGATGGAGCCTAAGAGACATGTTCATTGCCATTATTGCACTTGTAAAATCATAGTGGAAAAAAGTAAAACAACTGCTCTCCTTTTGGAGCCATGTTACAAAATGAGACAAGTTTATTTTGGTTGGACGATGAATTGGATTGGTTTTCCTAGTCCCTATGGGTCATGAAGGTACTTTCAAAAGAATTTACAAGGGTTTGTGACTCAACTCTTCAAACACTGATATAAAGACTTGGCATATATCAATCCTTAATTTTATTTTATTTATTTAATTTTGATGACAGAAGTGCATAATTCAATGTTGGCTGGGTAAGTGGAGTGGTCTGCCCTTTCCTGTATCAGAAATTATTTCAATGGATACGAAAAAATTTAAATCTTCTCCACGAACATAACATGTACTATCTTGTCGCAATGATTCATCCACTTGGAATTTTGTTTTATCTTTTAGAGATTGGTGGAACATGAGCGACATTTTCGGCGAAGGCTATTCTCCACACAAAATGCACCACTTTTACAAAAATTGTAAAAGTGGTGCATTTTGTGTGGAGAATAGCCTCCGGTGGCACTTTCCAAGAAAAAACGGTGATAAAATTAGGGGACACAATATCCAAAGTAGGCATGTGAAGTAACCTTTAATTTCCTTTACAACCAAGAATATTTACCAAGGCTTGAGGGCACGACAGCCAATTTTTCAGCAATTGGTAATCGCATTAGATTCAGACTAGTTGCTAATCAATATACAACACCGTGGAGGAAATATTTTTTCTATGGATATAGGCTCATGCAGAAATCATTTGAGACAAGGTAATAGGTAGCAATTACCTAAATTTACTATTTCCGCCGTAGTGGCTTCTAACGATATAGATTCTTTCCAAACGCCTAATAAATATTGAACTTACTAAGATTGATTGGTATGT